>JAINVK010000505.1:0-123765 GCA_030068075.1 Paguma larvata
CCCTTCATTCTTTCTTTCCCTGCTCTTACTGTGCTTCTCCTCTCTGCTATCCAACATTTATCTGATTGCAGTTCCCTCCATTAAGAATGTCCTGGAGCGCCTGGGTGGCTCAGTTGGTTAAGCGGCAGACTTCGGCTCAGGTCATGATCTCACGGTCTGTGAGTTCGAGCCCCGCATCGGGCTCTGTGCTGATGGCTCAGAGCCTGGAGCCTGCTTCAGATTCTGTGTCTCCCTCTCTCTCTGCCCTTCCTCTGCTCATACTCTGTCTCTATGTCTCTCAAAATAAATAAACGTTAAAAAAAAAAAAAAAAAAAAAAAAAAAAGAATGTCCTGCACTCCCTTTCCAGGTGTCTAAACCTTAACATCCCTTCGTATCTTAAGATCTTCTAGCTCTACCCCAGGAAGATTTTCCAGGTTTTCCTGATTCCTAATTCTTAGCCTTTCTCACATTTTTAATCCCATTTTTAGGATTCTGAGTGCTCATTTTTTACCACTCATTTGTATATAAGACTTCGTATACTACAGTATTCATTTCCCATGGTGACCATAAAAAAGTACCACTAATTGGATGCCTTAAAACAATAGAAACTTACTCTTTCACACGCCTGGAGGCTAGAAGTCCAAAATCAAGGTGTCAGCAGGGCCATGTTCCTTATGGAGCCTCTAAGGGAGGGTCTGTCCTTGCCTCTCCCAGCTTCCGGGAGCTTCAGGTGTTCTGTGGCTGTGACAGCATAACTCCAGTCTCTGCCTCTGTCTTCATGCAGTGTTCTCCTGTCTGTGTGTTTCTGCCTTCTTCTGGCCTTCTCCCTGCATGTGTGTGTCCAGACTTCCTTCTTATTGGGACACCAGTCACACCAGATTAGGGCTCACCCTAATGACTTCATCTTAGCTTGATTACATCTGCAAAACCCCTATTCCTAAATAAAATCATTCCTAGGTATTGGGGGTTAGGATTTTAACATATCTTTTTGGTGGTGGCAGTTGAGGGAGGGACACAATTTAACTCACATACCCAGTATACTTGAATGCAAGCACTAAGTCCTTTTTCATCTTTATCTTTGTACCAAAACTCTCCCAGGACAGGGTGCTTCTTTATTTTGTACTTGCTTTGCACATAACACTTGCTCCTTATGCTGGACTGAATCAAATTATTTATCAAAACATATTTGGAAAAATCATAAGAAATAGTCCAAGGCTGCCAAGAAGGATTTATTAAGCATCAATAATAATAAAGCCTCAAATACGGAGGTGGTTATTAATCAACACATTTTAAAAATCTCAATTTGGCAGAGAAGAAGTCCCAAAGATGCCACCAGAGACTGACACACTCAATTGGGGAGGTACGTGAGGAAAGAAAATAATTATCAGTTGAATATACTTTCGGATGGGTTAATAGATTGTCTAATTTGGAAAACTAGGTTGAAACTGTTGTGTTGTCTTCAGTTTTTAAGTAGTAAACTTTTAAAGGAACATTGAGGCCTATCATTCCCAGAATATGCTCACATAGGGATCAAGGAGATGAGGTTATAAAACCCAAAATGTCCAATAAAGAGTGGCCAATACGTCTGTGAAAGTCAGAGGATGTGAGACGAACTAATCTTTTCAGTCAAGCTATCTTCTTGGGAAGAACAGCAGTGGTGACACCATCTTTGCAAGCAAAAGCCAAGAAAATTGTGTCTGGATGTCACAAGACAAATCTAGAATAAGTGCATATTTTCCATATTCCAAACTGTCACCACAGGAAGGCCATGGACAATCAAACTGCTGCCGCCCCAGGAGGCAGTTGGCATAGCAATGGCCCCAAAGAGAGCAGGGCTGTGAGCTTGATTAACATGTGAGGTCTTGGCTCAAAAATTAAATTTGCTGCTGGTCACCAAATGGGACTGGCTCTCCTTAACCAGCTTGTTAATGGGAGTTTTGCTGAAAGAAGACTGAGTAGGAATGCAAATGATAGGTGAAAACTAGAAATTTTAAAGAAAAAGTGATACAGTTTGGTGGGGTGAGCACAGGTTTAGACTAGTATTTGGGTCTGGGATCTGCCGCCTGTGAATGTGCAAGTTCCTTTGTCTCTCTGAACCCCGCTTTTCTCATTTGTAGGTTGGAGGCAGCACTACTTTCTAAGAATGGTATTAGAATTCAGTGAAAATATGTATTTAAAATGCTTAACTCTTGGAAGGCATGCAATGAATACTAATTACTGTTACCATTATCATTCTATAGGAAACAAAACCTCAAAACATTTATCTATAACTTATCATGGAACAATTCTGACACTTTTTCATAATTTAGGTCCATATTTAATTTAATTTTTAATTTTTAAAGAAATGTTTGTTTTATTTTTGAGAGAGAGTGTGTGCAAGCAGGGGAGGGGTTGGGGCAGTGGGCGCAGAGTATCTGAAGCAGGCAGAGAGGGCCTGACGTGGGGCTTGTACTCCTGAATGGTGAGATCATGACCTGAGCCGAAGTCAGACACTCAACCAACTGAGCCACCCAGGCACCCCAAGCTCCATATTTAGAGTAAACATACATGATGATTGACAGTTTCTGGTTTTACTTGTAGAATAGAGGTGAATCTTTACTTTAACTGACATCCGAATTGAATAGAAACTTGGTCCTTCAAGTTAAAAAAAATAATTATATTGAACTATAGAAGTAAATATTAGCAGCAGCTAGAGGTACAATTTCAAATTATGCACAAATGACAAGGCTAGCCATCCCTTAGATGATGCTCATTGTGTGTCAGACTCTGCTTCTAAGACCTTTATATACAGTACCTCACTCAAATTCAGCATGAGCTAAATTAATTTAGTATACAACTAATGGGGGAACTCTACCAAGCATATTTGATGAAACAGAAAGACCATTCTGGGTTTTGTGTCTGTTCAACTTGGAAGTTTGCTACTAGATCTGGGGTTGTCAAACTTACTCTGTAAATTAACAGATGGTAAGTAGTTTGGGCTGTGCGGGTTATACAGTCTAACTACATAACTTTGCCATTATGGCATAAAGGCTACTTTTCAGAAACGAATAGATGTGGCTGTCTTCCAATAAAACTTTATTTGGGGACATTGAAATTTGAATACTATATGATTTTCAAATGTCGCAAAATATTCTTTTGATTTATTGCCAACCATTTGAAAATATTTAAAAAATTCTAGTTGGCAAGCAGTAACAAATAGGCAGCCATCAGCTGGATTTGGTCCAGGAGACAGCAATTGACAAATCCTGTGTTAGACAAGCAAATATGGATATGTTAACTAAGCACTTATGGAAAGACCTTATTACATAACTGGAAGTACCACAACAGGCGTCAGCCCTTTCCTTTACCTCTGTAATCATGGAGGTTATGGAATTGTTTTCTGTATTTAGTTAGACAGCAGATCTACTAAAGTGAGTCTTCATACATAAAGGAAGCAGGAGATTTGGAGCCACAAACACATGCATGCAGAAATGTCAATTTCAATACAAATATGTCCTCAAAATAAAACAGAACTTTCTTGGTACCTCAAAATCCTTTCTATAGGCATTGCACACTCAGTCCTGAGCAGTTCAGGATTTTCCCTCTGCCTGTTCTCCCAGGTTGTATCTAAATTCTGAAACATTATGTAACACTAAGGCAAAGCACCATGTGTAGTACTTGGCCCTCTTATGGCATCTGTCCATGCTTGCATCTGTCCATAGTCCAATGAGAGTCCATGGTCATTGTCAACTCTCCATGATGACATGTTGGACATCCAGTTTCCTATCTTGTCTGTAGTGATAGTTGTGTTCATTTCTATATCCTCTTTGTACTTTGAGTTTCAAACCTCAAGTTCATCAACTCTTCCTCATTTAAATTCCACCCCCAAACTGGGGGCTCTTGAAGTATTGAACTGCTTTACTACACTACACTGGGTCTGTGACAAACTTAGCATTTGTGTCCCCAGTACTGTCATTCTTGCAGCCATCTCTGTACTAAAGCTTGCACACTGTAGTGGAGAGGGAGGGGGTCTTGCAAGTCTGCCACCTCCAGGCTCATAATGGGAAGTGGGGTACGAATCCACCTTACTTTTGGACCCCATGTTCTCCTCTTCTCAGAGCCCACATCACCCTCCAACATGATCGTTCTCAAGTTCAGCTTCACCTCTAGTTCAGAGGGATTCTTTTTTTAACCACTGAAATAGCAAAAATCTGCTCTTATAGCTCACACGTTCTTCCGAATATGTTCTTTTTGGCATTAGCTTTGTGCTTTGATTCCTTCAGCATCTGGCCTTTTGAGATTGAAAAGCTTTTTCTTTAAAACTACTGCCCCACTGTATATTTCCAAAGTTAACTTAAAACTCAAAAGCTAAAAATTGACTCTATTCCCTCCACCTCCTCCCCACGTAATCCTTTAGCGACCTCATCTTGAGGGCTCAGAGTATAGGTTGCCCTCCTTTATGTGTGAATGGAGGAAAAAGTACCGGGACCACAGCTAAACCCTCAGCTAGTATACGGCATCATTACCAGAGCACTGTTGTATCTGCCTCTGTGCCCTGATGAACCAGTGTACGCCCAGCATATGGTAACATGAAGCCCACTCCAGAGCCACAAGAACATTCCTTTGAAACATTTGACTCGAGAGCCCGGAATTTAAATTTAAATCCTTGAATGAAGGAATATATTTGGAATGTGTTAGATTCCCTGCCACATCTCCAAAGGAGGTAGATAGCCAAAAATTCTCATGGCTTTTCTTCAAGTTTTGTCTTTGGAAGTTAACATAGCCGGTACTGTGCTTAAGTGATATATTGCTAGCATGATTTCTATTTTATTTTCCATATTAATTAATTGGGTCCTTGGTTTGGTGAACAAAAGCAAAGAATGTGGGTCCCATGAGTTTCATGCCTCAAATAATAAAACGTTGTCAAAATTAAGAACAGAAAAACAGAAAACATTGTCTATTGAGCATGAAATGTCAAAGACATATGATGGTTTTGTTCGATTCTTTGAAGGTCAAAAATTTGTTTTATGTTTAAGCCACGAAGGAAGAGCTGACATGTGGATCAAACAGAATTTTAATGCCAGCCTCCTTGCAATCTGACTGTAAGGAGCAGTATCAAAAGCACTATACTGAGTCTCATGTATTGTGATTTGACCAAATTTGTGAAACTTTAACTTGCCATGGGGAGGTCTCACATTTTTCTTCACGAGCTGCAGAATGTTTGAGAAGACAAAAGTGTGTTAACCTACGAACTGTCATCAAGTCAAAATTGATCATCGCATGTTATTGACAGTTTTAAATAAGAAGACTTAATAATTAAAAAAAATTCAACTCTTTTTGAAATGTGCAGGGTAATTTTTTTATCCTTCAGAAATCTCTTTGGTTTCTGTATTCACTTTTGTCAGTCATTCTGAATGTGGGTGGTGGGTTTGTTTTGTATAAATTTTACTCAGAGCCTAAAAAGTAAATCAAAGACATCAGGTTCACAAACCTTTCCTATTATCTTAAATTAACGATTCCAGAGAGTCCTGCAATTCATGGGACTTGGTGAAAAGAGATTAGAGCTTTTCAAATGTTTTTACAAAGTTGGCTTTAATTTCATGAAACTGCTTCTAATTTAGGAAAATTATTTATCTTCTGCCAAACATCTGAGTGCTCTGTCCAATTAACACAACTTTGACCACCCATGGCAAAGTTTATCCACTGGTTATCTTACTTGCAAAAATGATATTGATGGAATGTGTGATAAGCTCTGGTTTCTTCAAGTGATACTCAATCTCTAGCCAATTCTAAAATAAAAGCTAAAAAAAAATACTCTGTGATCCCTAATAACTGATTGATTGGGGATGACATTTCAAGCTTTGAGCTGGAGATGGCAGTGATTGGGTCTTGACCAGGAGCTTTAAATTTTCAGGTCCTCCTCTGAGCATGTTTGTTAAACACGTAACCAAGCTGCCTGGTTAGCTGTCATTGACTCCGTACTGTCTACAACTTTGGGCACCATACTTGACTTGCCCATCTTTTGGTAAGGGTGGTCACAGCCAGGCCTGGTGGATGAAACTGTTGACAGATGAGCAGTCCTGCATATACTGCAGAAGCCAGAGCAAAAGAGCTAATCGTCTATGGCAGTGAGGGTGAGGTAACTTGCCTTCCTTCCTAAGTAAACAGATGGAAAGAGTTTGCAGTTCATTACTTTCCAAGGTAACAATTTATTCCATTTCTGTGTGTTACAGTAATAGAACCAAAAGTTCTTCTCTTCAGGGAAATTTTATTTTTTCTTTAATTATTCTACCCAAACAACAAGAGAGCTGAGTCTTCTGGGGATAGATGCAGTGAAGTCAAAGTTAATTAGTTTTCTCACAGTGCACTGCTTTTGGGTAAAATATCACTGCAGGGGCACACCAACAGTCAGATTACTGGATCAAATGCTGTGTTCCTAGAGAGGCAGATTCTATCAGAAAAATCTGCATAGAAGTAATATTTCACCTTCCTTGAGAGTTAACAGCATTTGATACTCACCTTGGAGTTTTCCTTGGAGTAATTTCTTTCATCTCCACTTTATCTTTCCTTTAAAATGTCAGATGGCAAAGGAGAATGATGGAGTGGCCTGCAAGTCCTTAGAGAACTCAAGAACCACGCTCCAATTTAACTATAACATAAAACTCACAAATCAAATGCAGTGTATTTTTCTCTTATGATTGTAAAAGTCATATATTCTGCAAAATATCAAGGCTAAACAAAGAAATCTATCGTAATGATCTTTTGTCTTTTCATAGGTAGATGTTCAAATCAGCTATCAGCATTGCATGCATATATCAATGGCACAAAAATGAGCTTTTAAATTAAGTGTTTGTTCCTTTCTTATCTGATTATGGGCCAATCACATGCAAGCATGTCAAGTGCATGATTTACATTAGGAAAATATAAAGCTTCAGCATTGAGTATTATTCCCAAGTGATCCTATTATTAACTTATTAAGCATGTGTCTTATAATGGACCCAAGATTTCTGTCACACAAAAGAATATCATTATCATGTCTAATAAAATAAGAAAAGCATAAACATCAGACTATACTGAAGGCAAGTTACACTTTGATATCTTCAAGTCAGGTCTAAGGAAGATTGCCATGTAATTAAGGAAAAATTCTGAAGATAATCACCTCAGGCATGTCTTTGTTAATTTAAAAAATAAATTAGCAATTAAGCTAATAACAGACACCTCCTTCAACAAGTTCATTTCTCTATTCAACTCATTTCTCCCTTAGAAAATAACAGAATATAAATAAAAACCCAGGAAACCAGGGTCCTTTTCAGTTTTCACAGCAACCTTTTTCCTCCTCGGCTCTATTTTATACAATGATTTCATCTGGTAGTAAACACTCAAACATCTAAAATCTACACTGCAAGAAAATTACCTTCTTCAATGAGATTTTCAAATTTCAAGCCTGAGGACTTAGTATCGCTCTTGTCTGTATTTTTATCTGTGTAAAGAAAAAGAGAAAGCATTTTCCACAAAATTATATTCTGGATATTTCCAGAATATCCAGTGACTTTTCCTTAGAGTTTACTAGCTTAATTCATGGACGGATCACTGAAGGAGGAGATAAAGGAGAAAGAGTGTTCATAAAAGTGTCAAACGAGTGCCTTCTACTCATTTCCTTTACACAGATGACAATAGCAAAACGTCAGTCATTATCTGTGACTGTGTGTGTATAATCTGTGCCACGATTATAGTTGCTTTCTTTATATTTGTCCTGAAGTAAGGCCCGCTTATCCTGCTTCATTTAAAATTTTTTTGAATGCTTGCTTATTTATTTTGACAGAGAGAGAGAGAGAGCATGAGCAGGGGAGGGGCAGAGAGAAGGGGGAGAGAGAGAATTCCAAGCAGGCTCCACGCTGTCAGTGCAGAGACCGATGTGGGGCTCGAACTCACAAATCATGAGATCATGACCTGAGCCTAAATCAAGAGTCGGATGCTTAACCGGTTGAGTCACCCAGGCACTCCATCCTGCTTCATTTTTTAAATACTATAATTCGATGCTGTAATTGGTTCATACCTTACCATCTGTGCTTTCACAAAATATGATACACAAAATATGAGTCCGTTGACATCCTGATATGAATTCTTATGATACGCTGGAGCAGAATTGATTTCAGTTTCCAATTATGATATAAAATAGCAGAATTTGTATTTCTTTTAAGATGAGACTTAACTCACTACGATTAAATATCTGACGCGGCCATGCCAGACCCATTCTTTGGACTTTCAGGAATTATGGAAATTAAAAGCCTTTCCTTGAGAGGCCAGTGGTGCAATGACACACAGTCGTGGAAATGATAAAATTGAACAATTCAGATTCAGGGATAGTTTTCTCTGTTAGTGGGTCCCACAAAAGAACAAATCTAATATTGGGATTTTAAAATCTCTGCCTATTTTTAAATCAAATCTAAGGAGAGTAAATATCAAGAAAAAAAATACAAGTTAGTGATAACACTGTGTGTAAAGTCTCCAGACTCTCCTCCAGGCCAACACTAGAGCAAGATGTATAATCATGTTTGAAGCCAATAGACAACCTAGGGATGGAAAGGACAAAGATCCCTCTGTTCTGTAGGGCTTGCCGCCTGTCTTTTCATAGCACTTTGTGACTGATTGCACTTACTTATTCAGAAAATATTTATTGAGAACCTACATCATGCCAAATATCAGGCATTCATTAATGCCCTCGTGGGGGTTAACATTTCTCTCTCCCTAGTTGTCATGAAAAAATTGCAAACTTAAACAAAAGCACACAATTAAAAATCAACTTGATAGGTGCTACTATATTTACGACAACAGTTTAATGAGACACCTTGACAGAGTTTACCTACTCCGGGAGGCAGGGAAGGAGAATCTGAGTAAGCGATAGTTGAAGTAAGGCTATAAGTATATGCAGATGGTCTTAGAGCAGAGGGGAGATTGGTCATGTGAGGTCTTAAAAAAGCCTCTGCTTGGCTGTGCTAGAGTGTGAGAGCAGAGACTAGACAGGCGTGCTAGATAACACAGGGCTGTTTTATATGGAGTATTTTCATACTCATCCTTAAAGCAATGCAAAGCCATTGAAGTATTTTAAGAGGGTTAGGAGTCTGAAACAATCATATCTGCAAATTTAAAAGATCATTATGAATATAGAGAGGTGAATGTGAAAAGAATCACTCATTATAGTGGGCAAGGGGAAAGGAAGGAAAATAAAACACTTAGTATTAATATTAAAATGGTCTGGTTTTAGGGAAGCGAGGTAGAACTCACTTGTTTAGATCATCTGTCCTTCTACTTAAGTAACATAAGAGGGATAAAAGTATGAACTCCTGAGCACTAAGAGGAATATCGTGTTAATGAATTAAAACTAAATCTAATTCATATTAGCTGTATGAAATTGGGATTGAGTAACTTGCTTTTGTTAAAATTATAAGTGTGTCTATAAAGGTAATATAATATTCATATGTTTGACTATCACACAATTTTTTTTGAGATTTTATTTTAAAGTAATCTCTATATACCCAACATGGGGCTCAAACTCACAACCCCAATACCAAGTTATGTGCTCCACCTACTGAGCTAGCCAGGTGCCCCAACTTTCACACAATTTAAAAGGGATTAAAAATAACTTATTGTTTTCATGTGATGCCACCTTAAGTAAAACTGTAGGGTCTTCTTAACACATCACTGTCATCTAAAATGAATTACAAGCAGAGTGCTGACTGGTGATAATGCTAGTGGTTTCTCCTTCTGAACCCGTTACTGCCTTTGGGTCTGTAACCACAGACATGTATAAACATGAATTACATTTTCACCAAAGGGGAAATGACATCATAGTGGTTCTCAGGGAGTGTATTTCATGGATCCACTCAACAAACATATATTGAGCAGCTACTAGACAGCTCTTTTTTTAAGAATAAAGGATACAGCAAGGAACAAAACAGTCCTGTCCTCATGAAATTTATATCCTAATAAGACCAGGAACAAATATATAGATCAAAACATGTTGTAAAATGTTAGTGGTGATAATCATTACAGAGGTAAATAAAACAAGAAAACAGGATTGGGAATTGAAGGAGAGTGTGTTTGCAATTCAAAATATGGTGATTAGGAAAAACCTCACTATGAAGACGTTTCAGTAAAGATACAAAGGGAACCAAGGGAGCTAGTGATGAGGATATCTGGGGGAAGAACATTCCAGGCTAAGAGAATGTTAAATTCTTAGACTCTGAAGTGGGAGCATGCCATGCACGGTTCCAAAACAGTAAGAAAGCTGATTTGACTTTCGTGCAGTGAAGGAAGGGTGAGTGGTAACATGAAACACTTTGAGTTGCATGATATTTTAGGTCATCATAGACCAGTGTAAAGACTTTGGATTTTACTCTGAACACAGAAGTTAAGTCTAAGTTAACAGACCCACTCTGGCCATTGTGCAGTGAATAGATTGAAGAACAAAGGTCCAAGTCAAAAGATCAGTTGGAAAGAGATCTAAGTAATCCAGGTGAGAAGTTATGGCAACTTGGACCTGAGAGCTTCTTGAAAGGCTCTGGTTGGACTCTAGATATATTTTTGAAGGTAGAGTCAACAGGATTTGCTAATGAATTGGATGTAATGAGAAAGAGGAAGAGGAATCAAGAATTCTATGATTTTTGTCCCGATGACATGGAAGGAAGTGGTTGTTGTTAACTGAGATGGGAAATATGGGTCATTTCTGTTGTTATTCTGTTAGTGGTGGTGAGGACTCAGTTTTGAACGTGCTAAATTTGAGATGTCTGTTATAGTTATCAAATCTATAATATGAATATAAATGTCGGGGTAAAAGTTCAAGCTAGAGACATGACTTTGAAAGAGAGTATAGTATATAAAAACCATGAGACTGGGTGTAATTATCACATATAGATAAATTCAAGGACTGAGAAGAGTTTCAAGGACATTTTAGTATTAGGAGGTCAGGGAGCAGAAGAGGAACAAGTAGACTGAAAAAGAGCAAGGCCATGGCTTGCATTGTTTCTACCAGTCTGCATCGTCCATAAGTATGAGAAGTGTGGAACAGCTTGAAATCATTGCTGAGGGGCTGGCTAGGAACTGACATCTTAGGAGGGAGAGGAGCTATTCCTCAGGATACAGCTGAGGGGCTCTGCTCACCATCACTCCCAGTGACTCACTTAGGAAAAATGTATGGTTCTATCTCTACGTTAGGCTCCATGGTCTAGACATCTTGTTTCCTAAGAGGACATTCTTCTACCAGAAGACAAAATAAAAATCCCAATAAACTTAAAGCTATGGCCAATGCCCTCCGAGTTTGGATTCTTTGTTTTGGGAGAAAAGCAGGTGAAGGAAGGACTCACCATGACATCAGGCAGCAGAAGAACCAGGAGAGTATGCTGTTGTAATTCAGCTGAAGGTAGTGGTTCAACTAGGAGGAAGTTATCGATAGACTGAATGCCTACCTATTAAACCAGGGACATGTAGCCTGAAAAGTTGACCTTGTGCTTGATAAAATGGAAGTCACTGGGAGTCTTAATAAGAGTAGTGTCAGTAGAATGGTAGATGGAAAATTTAATTTAATTTTATTGGGTTCAGGAAAAGGAGAAAGAGAGAATCATACAGTGAGTAGAGGCAGCTCTTCAGAGGACTTTGCTCAGAGGGGAAAAATGGGGATGTGGTTGGAGGGAGAGATGGAATCAAAATGGTAAAAGCATATTAATAAGAGATCATGTAGAGACAGAATAAATGGTGAGGAGGGATTTAGCTGAAGCAGTTTTCTTAGGTAAACGAGAAGGAATGGGATTTAGTGTTCCCCTGAAAAGACTGGCCTGAGGAGCACGAAGAGTTCATCCATAGTCACGGGAAAGAAGGCGGAGGATATGCACACAAATGAAGGTGGGGGGCAGATG
Organism: Paguma larvata; assembly: GCA_030068075.1. Classification (NCBI taxonomy): domain Eukaryota; kingdom Metazoa; phylum Chordata; class Mammalia; order Carnivora; family Viverridae; genus Paguma; species Paguma larvata. Next base: position 11,872 of record JAINVK010000505.1, read on the forward strand.
TAAAGAAAGGATTTCAGGAAATTCTGCTGTAAATTCTCAGTAAACCAGGAGTCAAGAACATCAGCTGAGAGTGGGTCGCAGCTGTTGGGGGTCTGAAGAAAGCTAGCACTCTGGCTAGACCATTTTTTTCTCCTCTTTCATACTCGATTTTCAATTCTTCATAGAATTCTGTGCCCAATGCATTGAGAATTCAACTATTTTTCATTACCTACATCACTCCCTCACTGGTTCAAACCATACCAGTCCTCCTATGGGTTATCACAGTCATAGCCTAATCGGTGTCTTGCTTTCACGCTTAGTCTATAATCCATTGAAAAAAACAGCCAGAAAGACCCTTTAAAAACATAGCAGATGACATCACTCCCCTGCTCAAAGCCTCAGCGGCTTCTCAGAACAGAAGCCCAAACCTTATGATGAATTTACAAGGACCTCTGTGTGTTTAGCCCCTGCTTCCTGTGGAACATAGTCTCCAATCACTCTACCCCTTGCTCTTTGGACACTGGTGTTCCTGGAACATGCCCGATGTGTTCCTTCCTTTGGGATCCGCGCTGCCGCATCCTCTGCCTGGAAAGCACTCCCGCAGATATTTGCATGACTAGGCACCCTACCTACCTACCAAAATTTGCATATGATACCCTTCCAGAAGCACATGTTTCTTTTCCTCCTTCCCCCCCATAATATTTGAATATTTCTAATATTAAAAACATTTTTTTAAGTTTATTTATTTATTTTGAGAGAGACAGAGACAGCATGAGCAGGGGAGGGGCAGAGTGAGAGAGAGGGAGAGAGAGAAGAGAGAGAGAGAGAGAGGGAGAAAGGGAGAAGTCCAAGCAGTTCTGCACAGTGTGGAGCCTGATGTCGGGCTCTAATTCATGAAACACTGAGATCATGACCTGAGCAAAAAAACCAAGAGTTGGACGCTTAACCGACTGAGTCACCCAGGTGCCCTTCTAACATTTTGTATAATTCCCTCATTTTTAAATTGTCTTCCCCTGCTAGAATATCAACTCCATAAGGGCACAAGTTTTTGTGTTGATTCTGACTGTACCATCGTTCTTAGGACAGTACTGGAATTGAGGGAGAACTCAATAAATATTTGTTAAATGAATGGGAGAGAGAGTGAATGGATTAAAGAAATACAGGAGGATTGGGACACTGGGTGGCTCAGTTGGTTAAGCGTACGACTTTAGCTCGGGTCATGATCTCAAGGTTCCTGAGTTCAAGCCCCACACGGGGCTGTGTGCTGACAGGGGTAAGGAAGGGTTGAGTTAATTCCAAAGGTCTTGCAGCAGTAACAATAAACAATCACATGTAACTTAATTGCCTCATAAGGTGTGTGGGTGTGGTTAGCTTCTGTCTGGGTTTTTCCTCTGCTGTACATAGGTTTGGGGCTAGTACTAAATTGCTTCTGAAGAAAGCTTATTGATTTGAAGCTGTGGCAAATTATTAGCCTTTCTGGAACTTCTTTTTGTGCTCATCTGCCTCTGAGTGAAATAAGCTGTTGGCAAATATTTTGCCAGAGTAGAGAGTTTTAAAGACTCTAACATTGGAATAGTCTGAAAACAAAACAAAACAAATTATTTATTTCTCCTAAAAACAACTTTGTATGGGTGTATGTGTGTGTGTTTCATTTATGCCCTAATATTGAAAACATTACAGAGCCCACGAAATGGCTCCCTTAATAGCATATAGGGAGTTTCCGTACAGGCTCACTTCCTGGACTTCAACTGCCTGGATGACCTGTGGTGTCAGTACCATCCACAATTTATTATATTCAAGAAAAAAAAGTGATAAATTTGGTTTAGACCATATATAGAATGAAGATATGATAGGCGTGCCTGAGTGTTTCAGTCAGTTAAGTATCCGACTCTTGGTTTTTGGCTCAGTTCATGATCTCACGGTTTCGTGAGTTCAAGCCCCATCAGGCTCGGCACTAGTAGCATGGAGCCTGCTTGGCATTCTCTCTCTCCCCTCTCTCTCTCTGCCACTCCCCTACTCATGCTGTCTCTGTCTCTCTCAAAATAAATAAACCTAAAAAAAAGAATGAAGATAGTACTTTCATGTATACATTTTAAAACATTGTCATTCTTTGAGGAAAAAAGATGCATTTATTTCTCCTCTTCAACTATCTCCTCTCTCTCCTTCTCTCTCCTCTCTCTCTCTCTCTGTATGTCACACACACACACACACACACACACACAGAATCATAACCAGAAATTTTGCATTTTTCAAATGATTAGAAAATGTAGCTGAAGCAATTTGGAAATCTTAACTTTCTTCGAGTTTGTGTAACAGAAGCGGTATGTGTGTGTATAATTCCTTTGTAGTCAACTAGCAGAGGTAGAAGCCCAGAGGTGATCTGCTGGAGAGAACCATTTGCTAACTATTGGCTCACCCCTTTAATATCAGCTTTTTTCTTTAGGTGAAAGTATTACTTACAACAAAGTGATCTACTCTAAAAGTGAAAAGTATCACAGCAGAAAGTAAAATCACCCATCATTACTCCGACTTTAGGCACCAGGTGATGTAACCAACAATATTTACCCTTATATTTTTAAAAAAGAAAAAAAATTGAAATAATGTAGTTTTAAAAATGAGGACTAAATTAAACAAAATTTAAATAGATACTTTGGGGGATGTTATTTTGTGGAAGACAGCATGATGTCATTTTTAATCACAGAAAAAATCTTTTCTCCCTGCTGTTCATTTTAGTGAAGAGAAAATTAATATATAATCCCTTTGATGGTCTTTGTTTTCATTAATTTAATTTCCATTACATGTTGAGATCAGAGATGCTGAAAGAGATGTCAGTGACATCATCCTTCAGTTGTGAAACCAGCCTGGTGGGGAGTTTTTTGTTTTTTTTTTTTAATTTAAAGAGGATTGTTGTAGCCATTTTCTTGCACTAAATAGTTCACTGCAGAAAAATAAAACAAAATAGCATCCTGAAGAATAATTAAAGACAAATCTTAGGAAAAGTTTATATTAGAAAAAAATAGCTTTAGCTGTGACATTGCCTTTTTACAGGAATAGAAGTTGAGCGGCCGTCCTCAGGTGGTGATTCTGGGTGTTCAGCTGCGTGCGAATCACCTGCACTTTGGGGCCATCTGGAGGTGGTGGTGCCGTTCGGATGGAGGCGAGGATTCGGGCATGGGATGCAGCCAGGGATCTGCATTTTCACAAAGATTTCAGATAATTCTCATTCAATTGATCTTTGGTTTGAGAAACAGTGTTCTAAATGGTAAACATTTATTTTTTCTGTTCAGCGCAGCTGAGCCCAGGTGTCCTCACCTTCCAGCCTGAGACTCACCAGAATTTTTTTTTTCAAAGAAACATGAGGAGCAGAGACCCACAAACAAATAAGCCATCTTTCTTTTCTATAAGGAGAATTAAAGGCTCAAATGACAAATGTTTGGTTCATGGAACATCTTACTGCGAATGACTTTTGTTCATGTTATAAATGTGTCATGTCCTCCTATAAAATTGATACTGGAATGTCAGGAGAGAGTAAGAGAACAGAGGGTGTTGGGGTCCTTGGGGTTGCAGTGTTAGGAAAGGAGGAAGAAGGACATAGAAAGAGAAGGCTGGAAGCTGAAGACATTTTCAAAGGCTTTGCAAGTATGCACAAAGTGTATACTAAATATTCACTTAGGCAGGAGATAAATGAAAGGTCTGAACTGAAGGATTTCTGGTCTCTTAGCTGCTACAAACAGAGTTTTCAAGTTTTATGATTTGTTTGCTCGTTGTGGTTGGTATTGTGTAACTTTGTATGGCTTTACATAAAGTCTTTGTATAAAGGAATTTTTGTCTCAGATAATTCATTAATGTAGGCTTCTTTGGATATACAACATACAAATAAACAGTCTGCCTACAGATTTCCTTCCTCCCTCTTCTCTCGCTCTCTTCCCTCTATCCTCCTCCTCCTCTCCCTTTCCCTCTTCCCTTCTCTTCCTTCCTTTCTTCCTTCTCTTTTTCTCCTCCTCCTCCTCCTCCTCCTCCTCCTCTTCCTCCTCCTCCTCTCCCTTTCCCTCCTCCCTTCTCTTCCTTCCTTTCTTCCTTCTCTTTTCTTCTCCTTCTCCTCCTCCTCCTCTCCTCCTCCTCCTTCTTCTCCTTCTCCTTCTTTCTCCTTCCCTCCCTTTCATACACACACGCGTGCACACACACACATACACATTTGAGACATGTTTAATTAGGCAGTTTACTTGTTTCTGACTTAGTAGTGAAACTTGGGCACATTGTAATTGGTGAAAGACTCTGATTTCAGAATTTCTATAGAGGGAAAGAATTAGGTTGTATCAAGGTGTCAGGAATAATAATATTGGAAAAGGACACATGAAATCAGAATGAGTGATTTAAAACAGGCAGAGGAAGAATTTTGCCTTTTTTTAAAACACACGTGAAAAAAAAGAAAACATACCAGAGATAGGATATCAAAAGGAATATTGGATAGAGTGCCCAAACTTTGTTATAAAGGTGAGTTGGTTAAAAACTGGAGGGATGTGTTCAATATCCTCTTTCTCTGGTTTCGTTTAGTATCCCATCCACTCTGAGCTCTTGGAGGTTTCAACATCAACAAATGGCTGTATGATTTCAGTTTGAGAAGTGCTGGCAGGGATTGATTTGGCATATAAATCTTGCCAAAATGTTCTGAGATACTCTCTTTTGACAGATGCAGGAACCTGATCAGGTGTAATTGAAATCAGACTCCATTGTAGTAGATGAGGTAGAAATATCTTTCTATACATAAAACAACTTCCCTCAACATGTGAATCTGCAGACTTTGTGAGACTGCTCCTAGCCTCTTATTTTGGCTGAAGGCTTTTAATTTCTTACAAAGTAGAGGATAGTATATGCCTCCTGAAGAATCAAAGGTAGAATAACATTATCTATAAATATTGCTTGCATATTGTGGGAGGGAGGGAGATTGTGTTGCATATTTAAAACACATTAAAGAGGCACCTGGGTGACTCAGTAGGTTGAATGTCTGACTTTGGCTCCGGTCATGATCTCTTGATTCACAAGTTCAAGCCCCACATCGGGCTCTGTGCTGACAGCTCAGAACCTGGAGCCTGTTTCAGATACTGTGTCTCCCTCTCTCTCTGCCCCTCCCCTGTTGGTGCTCTGTCTCTCTCTCTCAAAAATGAATAAACAGGGGCGCCTGGGTGGCTCAGTCGGTTGGGCGCCGACTTCAGCTCAGGTCATGATCTCGCGGTCCGTGAGTTCGAGCCCCGCGTCGGGCTCTGTGCTGACAGCTCAGAGCCTGGAGCCTGCTTCCAATTCTGTGTCTCCCTCTCTCTCTGCCCTTCCCCTGTTCACGCTGTGCCTCTATGTTTCTCAAAAATAAAAAACATTAAAAAAAAATTAAAAAAAATGAATAAACATTAAAAAAGAAGATAAAATACATTAAATATTCAATGAATTAATAAATATATCTTAATGTTACTTTCCTAGAATTTTGGATTTAGAGTATTTTTTCTAAATCTTAAAATCTATTTATTACCTAATGATTTTAGGCTTGGTTCTGTTCATCCTGAGAGAAATATCTTAAGTGCTCTAGTTTGGAGATTTTATCAACTAAAGCTAGAATCTTCAAAACATGTATATGAAATAAAGAAATGCAGCAAAAATTGTTGGGAGTTGTCCTCACACAAAAGCAAGCATGCATTACTTGTTTCGATCAGTATATGTTTGTAGTAGTCATATAAGAGACCTGAAAATAACTAGAAAATAACTAGAAAAATAGCACTTAACCAAGGTTCATTTGAAATTTGAAACTAAAATTATGTCTTATAATTACACAAGTTACCTATCAATGAAAACTACATTTTGCCTACATTTATTTAATTTTTGGTAGAATTTTTTCATATCCACCTCTATTCATGAAACTGTTATCAGAAAGTAGGTTTGAGCAACATAGTTATAAAAAGGACAAAACAAAATTTCCAAATCAAAATAGCTAAAAGGAATCAAACAGAAAGCTCCCATTTCATATCTGAATAGTATTTATCTTAATGCTACTTATTTCAAGATATACAGTATTGTATAATAATGATAATTTATTTTTGTGATGTTTGGAGATAACCCAGGCCTTACATTGAGTCACATGAAATTGACTTTTTGTTTAGGTCAAAACAGTCAAATGTCAATAATTTCAAGATATTAGATCTATATATGTACCAGAGCTTAATTTTTTTGCTCGTACAGCTGTCTCCATTGGTAGTGGTTTTGGAGTATTGGGAAATCTTTGATTTCTTTGACTCATTATATAGTTTCTTATGCACAGTGTTTTATAAATTTAGGTTCATGTGCAGCTCAGACCATTTATCCATTCTTCGTTTTTACTTGTGCCTTATAGGGATTTGCATTAAATAATCAATTGTGATTTCAGTATGATTTTTTTTTCCCTGAATCTCCTCTAAAGGATCATTTATTGGAAGGAAGATCTGAAATTTAAACAGATCTCAGAAAACAAGAGAAAAAAAGATTTATTTGATAATATAGTAAAATATGGATTTATGGATTTTACAAGTTCCCCAAACAGGAATCTATTTCTATTGCATGCTAGATTATGTTTCTTTTAAAATAGCATTTTTTTCTGTCTTAAACAACACTTAGGATCAATCACAGGCATTACAGAATGGAAGGCAGATGTAGAGGTCACCATTTAAGCAAGTTTTAGTTGACCTGTTCCAAAGTAATCTGTCTCTATCCTATTTCTAATAATCTCCAGGGATGGGTATTTCAGAACCTCTCGCAGTAAAATGTTTCAATGCTTAAGAACTAGGAGTATTGAACATTTTCTCTAGTTATTTTATTTTCACAGGATTATAAAAGTAATAAATGTTCATTTGATATTTCGAAAGTTACAGAAATTAACAAGCAGCAAACACCCTTCTCCACTCCCATAATCTTCTGTATACCTAATCTTGATATCATATTCTTTAGTTCTATATGTGTTGGAAAAAGGAAATATCTAGGCATATTTCCCATAATGATTATTACTATTTATTATTATTAATTATTATTATTTTGCAGATCCCTTCGTCATCCCAGGTTTTAATTTCTCGCCTTCTGATATTAAGGTACCACCCTTTCTAAACTCTTCATATCTCTCTTATGTTGTGAGATCCCAATTGGATAAAACATTTCGTTGCTGTTGTTATTATTTTTTTACATTTATTTATTTTTGAGAGACAGAGAGAGACGGAGCACAAGTTGGGGAGGGGCAGAGAGAGAACAAGACACAGAATCTGAAGCAGGCTCCAGGCTCCAAGCTGTCAGCACAGAGCTGGAGGCGGGGCTCGAACTCACAAACCGTGAGATCATGACCTGAGCCAAAGTAGGACGCCCAACTGACTGTGTCACCCAGACATCCCTCATTGGCTGTTTTTATTAATATTGATTCTATATATTTTTCCTTTGGATCGTTGTTATTCCCTGATAGTTCATTAAAATTTTGAAGGCTACATTCATTCGTTTTAAGCCGTCGGAATATCAATTAATGCCTTTTATTAGGCTTTGAAACATACTGGAAATAATTTGACAGCATAATAAAGGGGAGAGTGAACCTAAATATATCTCTATTTGAAATTCCATAGCTTGCTGAAGTGTAATTACTAAGTGAATGCCTTATAATAATCCTCTGGAAGGCTGAAATCATGATTATGTTCAGGGGACTGGGGGAGGAAAATAGTTGGTTTATTGTTCTAAAACCTAGGTAGGTGGATTAATTCACACTAAGAATATTTAAAAAAATATAATATATATACATGTAAGAAGTTCAAGAATACTTAGGAAAATTACCATGAGGCAATCATTCATATATTGATTCACTTAGTAAAAACTAATTGAATAACTACCACAGTGCTAACACCACAGATATAAAAATGAACGCCATATTTTCTAACCTGGGGAATTCATATTGTAAATAGAGAAAACTGGAATATGAACTCATAATTGCAGTGCAATATGAGTAGATGAAAGCATAGAATGTGATGGAAGAACACCTTGGGATACTTGTTGAGACTGCATAAGATGAGGTGCTATTTGCATTCCCTCCTGTGCCTAGGACATAACATACATACAAGTGGAGAGAGGAAGAGGAGATAAGGAATTATTATTATTATCATTTTTTTTGGTGAAGAAATCTCACTTATACGGAAATATCATGTCTGAGTAATGTTGCTCATGACACCATTTTATAGATAGATAGTATGGCCAAAATTTGATGATGATTTTTTTCTTTTTTTTTTTTTTAATGTTTATTTATTTTTGAGAGACATAGAGGCACAGCGTGAACAGGGGAAGGGCAGAGAGAGAGGGAGACACAGAATCGGAAGCAGGCTCCAGGCTCTGAGCCGTCAGCACAGAGCCCGACGCGGGGCTCGAACTCACAGACCGCGAGATTATGAACTGAGCCGAAGTCGGCCGCCCAACCGACTGAGCCACCCAGGCGCCCCGATGATTTTTTTCTGAATGTCATCAATCTAAATTATTTCTAAGTCCTTTTGTCTTATTATTGTTTTGAAATAAAGAATTGTTAAACAGCCTTAGATTAATACTCATCAAATGAGTGTACTATAATGGAAAGCCAACGAGATTTAGTACTGTCTACCAACACTATACTGAATTTTCCATTTTGTTTCTGGGCTTTGGCTTCCTATTCCATAAAATGAGTAAGATGGATTTTATAATAATGGTTTATTTCTCCCAACAAAATTAGGCTAATTTCACGAGACATATAGTAAAACACTGCTTCAAATATTACGATGATAAAAAAATACCCTACTATTCTGTTTTCTTGTTGTTCTAAATTGAATATTGAGAGGAGAAATGCTTTTGAGAGATGACCTGGAAATATTTTGGTAAATAGTACCAGGAGCAATGAAATATGATCCTCGCAATCCTTATTAAAGAAAATGTTTAGCCATAGAAAGAAAGAGAGCTGGAGATGGATACTCTCAAAGAAAAACAACTTCAGTACAGCAGAGCTACGTTCAAGTGTAGACAAGAAACATCCAATCAATCCACAAGGCGGGAGCTGCGGAGAGCTATGCTCCGTGCCCACTTTCTTCTAAGCAGTTATTCCAGATCTTAATTAAAAGCGGTTTTTATTATTATTTAAATGTTCCACAGGGAAAGGCTTGTCACCTTTTAAAAATACTTTTGCAGAACAAAGTACTTCAATGTCATGACATGAGGATGCAGGCAGGGAAAGACAAATGAGCTTTGGCAATGTTTTCCCACGTGGATAAATCCAGAAGGAGAAGCTAATAAATCAGGAAGGGTCATTGCCTTGAAAAGAAACATTGTCCATTCCTGAATATTTAGACTTAAAGAGATGGGATGCATTCTCAGGGCTCTTTCTACCTTTCATCATTTCTGCATCAAGAGGGGTAGGGGGGAGCTAAAGGCTAAACTAAGGCAAATAGTAAAGCGAACTATGCTTAAATAATTCCAAATCAGAGAAAAGATTTGTTTTTATAACAACATACAAATACAAAAGAGGTTCAGCTTGTTGTAACTGGGAGAGGATAGAAATGGCTAAAATTTGGGCCAGGGATCAGTGAGAACTGAAGAATATACAAGTGTAGTCTGTGTTAGAAGCAGCAATTTGTTTTAAATTTTGAAATTTTCCATTTAAGAAAATGTCTTCAAGAGACTTAGTCATAATTTTATATAATTAAGCGCCAAAGTAAAAACGATTCTAATATTTTATATAAACAGGCACCCTTTCCAGAGACAGTTCATTTTAAATCTTGTTATTGAGGGAATTATAATGCTTACTCTCAAATTTAATTACAGTGTTATTTTGGAACTTACATAATAGCTGATATAAAATATTTAATGTTATTTATATTCTTTTGCATTTTTTTCTACTTAAAATTTTAACTATTAATTTTTTAAAAATGTAAATATGTCACCCAGTTTCTGCTTTATCAGCAGTTATTCCTCTGAAAAATATCTAGAGTTACTAATATTCCTATTTCTTTTTCATCTCTGGAATTAGAAAATAATTTTTAAGTGCCAGTATCTATAGGCAACTATGTGTCTTTTTATAGAGAGTATAATAAAAATGTACTGGATTTCACACATAAAGATGGTGCTTAACTTGTTTTTCATTTTTCTCTTCTTTCTTTTGCTCAAATGAAAGACAAAACTCATTATTAGAGCCTAACTCCTTATAAACAGTGCCTGCCTTGACTCAATCTATTTGTCAGTATAGAACTAATAGATGTTTTAGTTAGTTATTTTAAAGGGCATTCCTATTTTCCTTACTTTTCAAATTCGTTTACCATTCTTTTTAGGTCTAGCTCGAGTTAGTAAGTCCAGTTATTTACGGTAGGTACTGATAAGGTCATGGGTTCAGGCCACATCTGGGCCTGTGCAAGTGAGGGCATGCGAACCTGGCCATCTGCTTTATAAATGCTTCACGTTAATCCCTATGGCAACAAGCCTAAGGAACAGGCCCAGTGCCGCAAAACGCATCCCACTACTGGAAAAAGTCAAGAATATTCTCTACAATAGGAGACAAATAGAGCAGGTGAACCGTGGATCAGAATGGAATGATAGACGCGGAGGGGCTCAGCGCCTTCCTTCTTACCCCATCGTATGTTATGGCCCATTAACCAGATGATCAAAGGACCTGGATGCTTCTCAGAGAAACAAATGCCTACTAGACTCCTATTTTATTCTGAAATATGAATATATATAAAGAATAAAAAGATAAATATGTGAATAAGTAAATTATTAGAATGTGGTCTCCCATGCAATTCCCTCCCTTTTCACCAAAATCAAGTCATAGAACACTGTGAGCACCCCAGAGGCTGTGGAGTTACTGGTTATAATGCCCTCTTACCTCTGCTCTGGAGGTAACTTCTATCCCTATGTGATCATTGATTCCTTGCTATTTTTCTTCATCCTTTTTTCACCTATGCTTGTTTGCCTAAATAATGTGGTTTTGCCGTGCTAATTTTTTTTTAACATTTTTATTTATTTTTGAGAGACAGAGAGACAGAGCATGAGCAGGGGAGGGCAGAGAGAGGGAGACACAGAATCCAAAGTCGGCTCCAGACTCTGAGCTGTCAGCACAGAGCCCGATGCGGGGCTCGAACTCACGAACCGTGAGATCATGACCTGAACCGAAGTCGGATGCTCAACCGACTGAGCCACCCAGGCGTCCCTAGATTTTTAAGCTTGTGTAAATAGAACTATACTGTAATGTTTCTTTTGCCCGTGTTATGTTTATGAGAGTCGTAGTTGTTGTGTAGCCGTATTCTGTTTACTTTCGTTGTTGTATGAGTATCCGTCATTTTTCTACCCATTCCACGATGGCTGGGGCTATTAGGAACAACATTGCTGTAAACTTTACTGTACATGTTTTGTGAGATTTGTGTGTACTAGATGACAAAGGAGTGACATTTTATTGCCATGGAATATGCTCACATAGCTAGCAGGTGGCCCCTTCAGGTTTATTACCAGGTTCGTTAGATTCCCCCGCTACCCAACTCTATCCTACCCTTAAACTAATCGTGTGTGAGTCTACGTAAAGACAGAGTATAAATACTACCCTGCAACCTGTGAATTTTTTATTTGATAATAGTTAAACATTTCTTAGTGAGAAAGATCAATGTACAATGTATATCCATGTAGGGATCCAATAGATTTTACTTGCTGAATCATCTCCTGCATATTTAGGTTGCTTTAAAATTATTTACTATCATAAATAGGTAAATATAAATGCAGACAAATTTTAAAACATTTTTGAACCAATTCTTAGATGTGAAATTGGTAGATTAAAGATGAAACAAGATTTTTAAAGTTTTCAGAAAAATTAGCACAATTTACTCAATAACAATTTATAAAATTATTAAAGATAATAATTTTAAAATGGACTATTTTGTTTAAAAGGTCACAAATTTTGGGGTGCCTGGTGGCTCAGTCGGTTAAGCATCCGACCTTGGCTCAGGTCATGATCTCAGTTCATGAGTTCGAGCCGTGCGTCAGGCTCCACGCCGACAGCTTGGAGACTGGAACCTGCTTCAGTTTCTGTATCTCCTTCTCTCTCTGCCCCTTCTGTGCTTTGTCTCTCTCTCTCAAAAAAAGTAAACATTAAAAAATTAACAATAAATAATAAACATTAAAAAAGAAAAATAAAAAGAGAAATAAAATGTCACCAATTTTATTTAGTATTTCATATAAATATTTTATACTGCCAATTTTATGATATAAATAGTAGCTTATTAAGCATTTATTTATTAATGATTCATGTATATTATCTATTACTTACATTATTTCTTTTTAAATACATTCTTTTTTAAAATATTATTTATTTAAATTAAAGTTAGCTAACATAAAGTGTAGTATTGGTTTCAGAAGTAGAATCCAGTGATTCATCAGCTACATAGAACACCCAGCGCTCATCCCAACAAGTGCCCCCCTTAATGCCCATCACCGTTCTAGCCCCTCCTCTCACCCACCTCCCTTCCGGCAACCCTCAGTTTGTTCTCTGTATTTAAGAGTCTCTTATGGTTTGCCGCCCTCTCTGTTTTTATCTTTTTTTTCCTTCCCTTCCCCTGTTCATCTACTGTGTTTCTTAAATTCCATGTAAATATACTCTTAATGCTTTCTTTGTTTTGGAAAGATGAGGTTTTGTAAAAACTTTCAACATGGCATATAAATATTTTGCCTGATAAATATGTTGAAAATGTGCTTTCTAAGTTTCTCATTTATATTTAAGTGTTTTAAATTTTTTGTTTTTCATTATCTGGTTTTAAATTTTTACTTATGAAGTCATTCTTTTTCCTTTATTATCTTTGCTTTAATGTAGAATTGCTAAGATTATATGATCGTTTGCCCATGTATTTTTCTAACACTTTTTAAAAATGTTTATTTATTCTGGAGAGAAAGAGAAAGAGAGAGAGAGAGAGAGAGAGCACAAGCAGGGGAGGAGTAGAGAGGCAGGGAGAGAGACAATCCCGAGAAGTCTCCCTGCTGTCAATGCAGAGCCCAAAGCAGGGCTCAATCTCAGAGACTGTGAGATCATGACCTGAATCAACATCAAGAGTCATACGCTTAACCGACCAGCCACCCAGGTGCCGCCTCTAGCACTTTTGTAATCTCTCATTCCCAGAATTCCACATTGTAAGTGCTTTTGGACACCACTCTAACATTGTACCATATTTATTGTTCTCAATTATGACAATATCTGGAATTTATAGTAATGTATATAGTAAGTATTTGGAGTATTTATTTTGTTTCCAAGTGGTTAAATAGTTCTCCAAATACCAATAATTAAATAATCAATTATTTTCACCATTGATGCTATGATCTTTGTGTCATATACTAACTTTGTTTTTGGACTTATTTAGGAATATATATTACCATCTGATAAGGTTAATAATAAGAATTAACCTTATTCTTTTTCAACAGTTCTCTTTTTATTAGTCATTCTTAGAGTGAATTTTAGAGTCATATTGTCAACCTCTGAAATATCTCATGGGCTACTGACTAGTAACACATTAAATTTTCAGGTATAATTTTTGAGAATTTACAGATTTACAACGTTGAGTTTTCCCAACCAAGAGTGTTGTTAGTGTTTTTATTTATTTAGTACTTCCATGTCTTAACACTGGATAATTTGTAATAAATATCAATTAGTTTTGGAAAACATGACTAAGCGATTAAGTATACTGAGAATAAAAATGAAGTTAACTGTGTACTGTCTTTTATTTTGACTTGGTGTCAAACTAAATGAAGAGAAGAGAATTGTCAAACAAATATACTAAATATACTTTGTTTTTTTCCACCTGCATGTGTTTTCAGGAAAATTCTATTATCAAAAAAAAAAAAAAAAAAAAAAGAAGAAGCTTTTATACACAATTCTTAAAATACTGTGTGGCAAAACCCCAAATAGAACAAAACATTAAGAAACACATGCACTCTACCAAATAGCTGATGAATAAGTGATTAGTCTAATTGCAATACTGTAATAAAGGAAGATGGACAGATGTATGGGACTTGCTCTAATTTCCTAAAGCTTAAAGATTAGAAACCACTAAAGAGACGAGATCAGCCAATGCTTCATTATACCCAGCTGGTCTGCCTTCGTGTGTGACTTTGAACTAGAGTAATGAGTGGTATACAAATATGCTCCAGCACACCAGGAAACAGCAAGAAGCACAGATATCAGAAAGAGACCTGCTGAGATTTCAGATATTGGAATGATCGAGTCATACTGTAGAACAACTATGGTAATATATTTAAAGGTAGGAAAGCCAGAGAATAGGAAACATGCACTCTGAGTATTAAAGTAACAGAACACAAAGGATAAAAAAAAAAATTTAACAACCCCAATGAAAGGGACACCAAGAGGAGTGTGAAGTTTTGAGGGAAATACGCAGCACTTAGTTTTGGACCTGTAAACACTGGGTTGTCTATTATGTGTTGAGGTGCAGATGTCAAGTAGTCTGCAGCTCTGTGTATGTGGAGTTCAGGAGAGCAGTCCAGTCTTGGAGATACACACTCTGGGGTTGGCATGATGGTATGTTTCTTTCCATACAATTAGAGACTCAGTGCACAATGATGGAAAAGGCAGAGATTTGGTTCATCTCAGAGTGATGATGTTTTCCAGACAAAAAACTTAGAAAGAAACCTATAAGTGTTAGGAGTACAAAGAAAGAAGTGATTATAACCTGGTGAATTAGAAGAATTGTTGGTGTCTCGTGTCCTCCAATGCATTCACGTCTCCATATGTAGTTTGAAGACATGAAGCTTGGAGCTGCAGTTACCCTGAGGAAAAAATAAAATCCAGTTTTCTAAACTACTGACATTTCCCCCAAACTGTAAACAAAATGAAAGAACCAGCTTTACCGTAACTCTTAAGGTAAAAATGAGTTCAAATCTCTCAGATATTTTAACAGCTGTTAAAACAATTATAAGAGACTACAATAAGAATAGAAAAGTCAGAGTAGGATCAAGAGACCTTCTGAGTCTTGATTGGTACCATGGTGTTGTTCCTTTTACTAATATTCTATGAATTCTGGAGCAAGTTGCTTAATCTTTATGAGTCTTAATTTCTTCATTTCTAAAATGAGGGCATTGAGCTAGATAAAAGATTCTAATATTTATTATTAAGTTACTTCAGTTGGAATGCTATAAGTACATATAACAATACAATTTGTTCACATTTTCAACAATGACAGGCCACTGCCAATCCAGAAATCATAAATAAGCTTTTGTAAAAATTTTGAAGGTATTATTAAAAAGCTGGTGGGTATTCATTCAAAAGATGCCATCATGTCTAGAAGCCAAAATGTATTTATTAAATGTAAGATGTCCAAAATAAATCCCATTTTCTTTAAAAATAAGCACTAGGCTTCTAGATTAGGAGAATAACATGTAAACTACATGTATCTGTTTCAACAAGTTATTTGACAAAGTCTTTTGGGGCAAGTCTTGCCTGTAAAGGATGAGAAGCAAAAATGTTCCCTAAATGGTAATATAATTACAAAAATTATTTACTCATTGAGTAATCAAACCCCAGGAATTCTGGCCATATGTTTTGCCTTGATATTTCATTATCATCTCTTGAGCCAACTCAATAAGAAAGAAATGTTTGATGTGACTTTATGGTGGGTGCTGGGTGCACAAGAATGAATATGTGTTAGTCCTTGTTGTGTGGAGTACATGGTTCATAGTCTAGCTTTTTGATCTAATACTTTTAGACCACAAACTACTTTGGCTCACGGAGCCAGGATCTACTTATTCCACTGGATCCCTCTGCATTCTCCCTCTGCATTTTTTTTGAAAGTGGTCACCTTCTCTATTCCTATATTGAGAAACTAAATATTTATCCAAGTCAGCAACAAACATATAAATTATTTAAAAATTGATTACCAAAGAAAGCAAAGTGGGAATTCTGATTTTGGGTAAGATGGATTAAGTATATACTACCTTGTATATCTCATCAGATATAGCTCTAAAACCTAGACAGAAATCATGGAATGAAACTCATTAGGAGTCTTTGAAAAATAAGTAGTGGCTGGCAGACAGGGGAAGAAGACCAGAATTCAACATACACCAAATTGGCAATGAATTTCCCATTTTCCTCTGGTATATCCTGGCTTGAATGCAAGGCAGCCCCCAAACCAGAAGAGGGCAGCAAGGTGCAGACAGAGTTCTAGGAGAAACCCTCTTATTCTATCTGGGGAGTAGAATAAAGGTCTCCAAATATTCAGAGAGAGTGGGGGGAAATCCCTATTTTTTTTCTTTTCTCGGTTCTCTTCTTCTCTAGCTCACAGTGGCTATGGAATGAGCAGCTCCAATAAGTGGAAATAGGAGCCTGGAATTGACAAAAATTCAAAGGGAGGAAGATCTTCCTCTCTGGAGGAGCTGTGATCCCAAAAGATGGAGTGAGCTCCTATTGCTTTTCTTCTTTCAGTCATACTGTCTATTGTTCCAGGATGTGCACAGAGTCACAGAAATAGTGCAGCAGAGGGGAGTGACTTTTTGGTCAAAACCAAAAAGGGAAGGGACTCAGAAAAGGGAGACCATAAAGTCATTACAAACTCCTGTGTTCACTCCTGTGCTCTAAATATATAAACACAAAAGGTACTGAGAACTAACAGATGGACCACCAGTGACCACCTATGTACCAAACTAAGTGCTTCACGTATGGGACAGATATGGGCAATGCTGCCAAGGTTTGAAAATGAAACTGACATTGAACATAAGCTCCATGTCATGAGAATCACAGAGAAGAAAAAGAATATGGTGTTCAAAAAGTATTTGAAGAAATGATGGTTGAAAACCAGTAAACTTTGACCAAAGACATAAATCTACAGATTCCAGGAGTTCAACAATTATTAAACACGATAAAAACAAGAAAATCTAAACCTAGACACAACATTAATCAGATTGCTAAAAACCAAATACAAAGAAAAAATCTTGATGGCACCCAGGAGAAATGACCATTACACTTAGGGAACAATGACCGATGATTTTCAGAAACTATGGAACCCAGAAAAAAGTGGAGCAACAATTTTAAAGTGCTTCAGGAAGAGAACAGTTAATTCAGGGTTCTATATTCAGTAAAAATATGCTTCAAGAATGGAAGCAAAATGAAAACACTTTTAGACGAGAGAAAACTAAGAGAAGTTGCTGCTAGCAAAATCATTATAAAATGATTGCTAAAAAAAATTCTTCAGCGAGAAGGAACATCACACCAAAAGAAAAGTTGCAACATCTGAAGGGAGAACAAGAGAAATAGTAAATATCTGTGTAAAAAATCCTGGGTTCTTGGGGGCATCTGGGTGGTTCAGTCAGTTAAGCATCCAACTTCAGTTCAAGTCATGATCTCATGGCTCATGAGTTCAAGCCCTGCCATGCACTCACTGCTGTCAGCACAGAGCCCACTTCGGATCCTCTGTCCCTTTCTCCCTCTCTCTCATCCCCTGCTTATGCTCTCTGTCTCTTTTAAAATAAATAAATAAGCTAAAAAAAAAACCAGCTTCTGGGTTCTTTAAAACATATTTTATAGTGAAAATGAGAAATTGTAATAACTTGGATGAATCTCAAAGACATGTTGAGTGAAAGCCAATTTCAAAAGCTTACCTATTATATAATACCAGTTATGTGATATTATTAAAAAGACAAAAGTGCCCCCCCCTTTATGATGTTTTAACTTCCCAATCTAGATACAACCTTCACACCCATCGTATCTGGTTTTATCTTAATCATAACATCATAACCATTATCATGATATCATGATATTTGTTCATATATTTGTTTTCTTGTTTATTATCTGTATCTCCCCTACCCTTTCTACTTTTTGGTGAATCTGTTGGTTTAATTTACAAAAATATCTGCTATAAGATAGACACTCATTTGCTAAATAAACACATGTTTAATGGCTTGAATTAACTGATATTTTAGTAAAACTGATGCTAACACTTTTGTGTCAAGTGTATTGGAATGTGATGTCTTAGTAGCTAATATCTTATGAATGCTTGGTAGAATTTCAGATGTGGTTTCTAACACTTTCCATGTATTCCTTCATATAATCATAAAATTCCATGAGTAAAGTACTATTCTTATACTTAGTTTCTAGATGAGAAAAGAATCAAAAATAATTTGCCCAAAAGGTCACACCACATATTAAGTGATGGACCCCATGAAATAAAATGAAGACATCTAACTTAAGAACACTTATGTTGATATCTCCCCTGCTTCTGCCTAGAGGCAAGGTCACCAACTGAGATGCCATGCCAGTGCTCTCGGCATGCCGGGAGAAGGACTCGACCTTAGAAAGAAAAGAAAGGAACACATATGAGCCATAGATCAGTGCTGATGACAGACTGGACACGGAGCAAGGGACGTGGAGGTTAAGGGCATCTGTGACTTGGAGAGCAATGATAGCACTCAACTATTTCTGTAAATAGCAAAGAAAAACAGCTTTAGAGGCAAGATATACACTGAAAGTGACTAGTAGGCAATTCGATGGCAATAAAATGATAGGATTTAGGAATCATTAATACATAGTATTTTGTTTCCTGATTGAAACGTTTCTATGCTTCACATTTCCATAAGTTTGTAATTGGGGTACATTTTAATATTGAGGTTATGTGTATCTTTTTCTGATGTTGTATCTTACAGTGGAAGATATTTGGAAATACATATTGTGAGATAGAGAGTGTGGAAGAAGAAAAAGTTTAAGGATAGGATCTTAAAGTCTAAGGTGCAAGAGGAGAAGACTTAAGAACCATAGGAGGCCATGGAGGAGAATAAGATCCCAGCCTTCTCTGGTGCCGCCTCAGTGAGCTAACCAATTTCATTCTTTTTTTTAAATGGTTTTTTAAAAATGTTATTTAAATCCAAGTTAGTTAACATATAGTGTAATAATGGCTTCAGAGTGATTCATCACCTACATATAACACCCAGTGCTCATCCCAACAAGTGCCCTCCTTAATGCCCATCGCCCATTTAGCCCATCCCCCACCCACCTCCCCTCCAGCAACCCTCAGTTTGTTCTCTATATTTAAGAGTTTCTTATCTAACCAATTTCTTCTGGTGAACTACACTCTTCACCCAATCCAGAGAGACTAACACCACATGTAAAGTAGGTCAAGTCTGTTTTTTTTTTAATTCATCAGTAAATGTCTAAAGTAAATTTTGATGCAAAAGTTTGTGAAATAGCTACAAACTATTGTAGACCCAGAAACTTTCTCTGTTTCCTCTTACATATGACAACATAGGATAGGAGGAGCTTTGGTAGCATTCCATAAAGGGGACATTACTCCCCAGGTCAACCTCCAATACATCCAGTTCTCCTGGAATCATTAAGATGTCTATATTGATGAGTTTTGCTTCTCTTATCAGATTAATTAATCTTATCTCTTGCTGGGCATTAAACATTTTAGTAGAGCTTCATTTAAGCCTTACTTCCAGACTAACCTTCTCTCTTAGGTGATAGCCCTAAATGCATTTAGGTCCAGGGCTTAACTATCCTTTTCTGTTATTAGGGCCTCTTTGCAAAATAATATTAAAAATTCTCATGCATTTTCATGGCCACAGAGCCAAGATCAAAAGCTGTGAACTTTAAAAGTTTGGGGGGGGCGCCTGGGTAGCTCAGTTGGTTAAGCGGCCCACTTCGGCTCAGGTCATGATCTCACGGTCTCTGAGTTTGAGCCCCGCGTCGGGCTCTGTGCTGACAGCTCAGAGCCTGGAGCCTGCTTCGGATTCTGTGTCTCCCTCTCTCTCTGCCCTCCTGCTCACGCTCTGTCTCTTGTCTCAAAAATAAATAAACGTTAAAAGTTTGGGGATTCTTTGAACCATGTGAAACAGAGATCTTTGTACAAAACTGAGAGCAAAAAGATTCCAAAATATAGGTCAGATTAAGGGTGAGAGAAGGATGTAGTAAGACTTAGTTTTTCTTAAGACCTTCAAGGGGAATTTAATAGTTAAGGGAAAATACTAAATGTATTAAAGAAGTTAACTTGAAGAAAATTCTCCCGTGTTTAAAGGATTTCAGAAGACTAATTGTAAGAATGGCTAAAAACAGTTCTAAACTGCAAAAAATTATTTGTCAAAGTTTCATAATATCTATTTTCTGGCTAATGGGATAATTAAAATGTCAACCCAAAATGGGTACATTCAATTATAGCCATACACGACACAATTAAAAAATGCCTCACAGCGAAATAAACTTATTATTATTACAAGGGGGAGGGAATTTTTATTTAAAAAAATAAATTGTCAGATTTGATTGAGGTGAGGTAGTAATGTCACCTTAATTCTCATAAATCAGATAAGGAGCCCAGAAAGTCACTTTTAAAAACATTTGAAATGTTTCAGCCTGAAGGAAAATAGATAGAGTCTATTATTTTGCTTTAGCAATCTTTGATTGGTAATTACCCTCCCCATAGGTGAATGAGTAGGAACATTTGGCGGGCACAGGAGTTTATGCTTATAAAATGGCCTTTTCTTCAGTTTATAGCAGGTGTGTAGTGTTGGTTACCTCATTTTCTTCTCATTAAGCAGAAAGTAACAGTGATGTTAGATTAGTCAAAACTAGTCTCGAGAACTTTCTGTCCTCTGCGTTGGTAGATTTATAGATAATATCATTTAAAATTTTAATTAGCATTTACATATGAAAAGAGGTATTAATGTTAAAACCATATATATCTTGATTCGAGCTGAACTTTCATTTCGGATATGATGTGCGAAATCTAACCTTTATTTCCATCATATCACATAATGTGTATGTGAAACTCCTAACGGAAAACGAATTCGTGGTTGAATTCTTTCATAAAAACAAATAAGAACGTGCCTGGTAAATATTACCTCACTGTACTTAGTTGCTAGGTGAAAATCTAGGAGCCGTCCTTCATGTTTTGTATCTGACATCCAATCCGTTATCAAATCTTGTTCACTCTGTTTTAAAAACTTCAACCCTCCACCGACCTCTGCTGACCGCTTCCTCTACCTCTGGCGTAAGCCAACATTTCATCTAGCCCCAGGCCTCTCATTAGCCTCTTACCTCCATTTTTGCCCCCCGCATTCTGTTTTCCACTCAGCAGTCAAACTGTCCTGTAAAATTAAAGCAGATAAGGTCATTCCCCTGTTTACAAATCTGCCATTACTTCTCCCCACACACTAGAATAAAATCTACAAATCTCCCTGTGGCCTCCAAGGCATCGTGCTCAGGCCTTTGGCTTTTTGGCAGACTTCATCCATGACTCTCTACCCACACTAGCCAGCTCTTTCCAGCCTCAGTGTCTCCTGCCTGGAGCATTTCCCCCAGGCCTTTTCATGTTTGCCCCTTTATTTCATTCTGAGCATCCTGTGGTTCCTGGAACATGCCAGGCGGTCTCCCAACTTCAGCCCTATTTATAACGGCCGTTCCTGCGTTAAAAGCTCTCTTTCTCCAGATATTTCCATGCTTCACAGCTTTTTCCCCTGAGGGCTATCTGGCCCGCCCTATTTAATATTGCCAATTCTCCGTCAGTCCCATCCCTCCAGATCTTCTGCGTCGCCTCCTACGCTTTTATATAGCCATGCCACTTTTTAAAATACCACCATAATTTAATTATTTACCATCTCTATTTTTGTTTCTTTGGTTTTATTTTAAGAGAGAGAGAGCATGCGCAAGTGGGGAAAAGGGGCAGGGGGAGAGAGAGAGAGAATCTTAAGTAACATGATGCAGGACTCAGTCCTATGACCCTGGGATCATGACCTGACCTGAAATCAAGAGTTAGATGCCCAAACAACTGAGCCGCCCCAGGTGCCTCCATTATTTCCTTAATAATCCCCTCTCCCCGTCTAATTTATTTTTCCTGCTTCTGGACCTTCTGGATTCATTTTTAATGTCTCCTACATTTTTTTCTCATGTTTCTGTTTATTTTTGTCACAAACTCCT
Organism: Paguma larvata; assembly: GCA_030068075.1. Lineage (NCBI taxonomy): Eukaryota > Metazoa > Chordata > Mammalia > Carnivora > Viverridae > Paguma > Paguma larvata. The sequence goes on from JAINVK010000505.1 coordinate 33,788, forward strand.
GAATGTTAGTATAGCCAGCAGTAAATATATTAAAAAATAGGCCTTCATTTGAAATCCTAACTCTCATCATGTGAGGACTAAGGAGAGACTACAAGTGTTCTCAGTATTTTTTCAATGTGTTTTCTAGGGGCTCTCCTCACTTTCCATAGATTTATTGTCGCTGGTTTCTTACAAGTTAGAGTTTTTAATGTCCAGCCCCTTTAATATACCATTTTCCTAGAATAATGATGATAATAAAATTGGTAATAATAACTGGCATTTAGTGAACATTTACTTTGTGACTGACCTGATTATAATAATTTCGCATCTAGGGGTGCCTGGGTGGTGGTTCGATAGGTTGAATATCTGACTCTTGATTTCAGCTCAGGTCATGATCTCACGTTTCATGAGTTCAAGTCCTGTGTCGGGCTCTGCACTGACAGTACAGAGCCTGCTTGGGATTCTCTCTCTCCCTTTCTCTCAAAATAAATGAATAAACTTAAAAAAAGAAAAAGAAAAAAGAACCTATGAAGAGACAAAGAAGGAGTCTTCCCCAGAACCTTCAGAAAGACTGTGACCCTGCCAATACATTGATTTCAGACGTCTAGCCTCCAGAACTAGGAGATAATACATTTCTATTGTTTTAAGCCACCCAGTTTGTGATACTTTGTTACAACAGCTCTGGGAAACCAACACATATTCCCAGATTCAGGAAAAAAAGCGAGGTGGGTATTTGTAATTATTTCCCTTACAGATAAGGCAACTGGGGCAAGGAAATGTTAAAGGACTTGCCCCAAGTTGCACAGCTAATAGCAGGTTGAGCTGGATGTAAACCTTTGCTGTCATGTGCACTAAGTTTTAATTCCTAGTAGATACTATATGGTTATCTCTTGTATTTTTTCACAGAACCAGGCCATATATTTGAGTTTACTGCTTCAGGTAAGTAGTTTTTCAAGAAAAACAAAACAAAACAAAACAAAAAAAAGGCAACGAAAAACATTGTATGTGTTTATCTTTGGAGCCCTGTAGGAATCCTTTGAACATTTTATTGGCATGTGTTTTAAATAATTCTACTGCAAAGGAACTTCCTTTGTTTATTTCTCACTCACGACTTCTGTCCATCTCCTTAAGCCTGCTTCTGACCTTTATCTTTTCTTCAAGCTGTAAGAAAACAAGTGGTATTTCAAATTAGCCCTGAATTTGTGATTTGGCTGAGCGATACCAGAGATAAAGGTCTGATAAAGAATAAGCAAAAGGGATTGTATTTAATCTGGGGATTGTTTAATTAAGAGCTCTTTTTGGAAACTGCCCAAAAGATGGTAAATTGATTTGGGAAGCTAGGGGGAAAGAGGGAGAAGGATACAAAATTAATTTTAACATCTCCTTTCCTATCTTTGGAGACTATTTAGTTACTACATTATTGCTGAATTTTGTCAACATTCAATGATGATTCAGAATACACAGTCACCAAAATGTATTTAAAATTATGCTGCCTCAGATCTGGGAAGTAGAGCTACATAATTGGTAAAATTGTATCCAATGTGTTTGAAATTTTAAAGTTCTTTCAAGTCATTTTATATTTTAAAAAGCAATTTTCTTTGACTCTTCTGTAGAGTTAAAGATTAAAGTTCATATTTTACAATAAATATTACTCTGTTTTTTGTTCACTGATGTCTGTTGTAATAGTTCTATCAAGCCTATAAATTAATACTCTCAGAAATTCTGTACAATTCTTTCTTTGCAAGGGAATTGTTGACTTCTGTCTAAAGCCACTTTTTTTCTGCCTTTACTGAAAATATAAAACATATTACCAAGAAACAGATGGAGAATTTTTGCATGATTCTTAGCTAGATCCTCAAAGAATCTCCTGCTTTCCAGCCCCACTTGTTTACATTTTGCAGAGGAAACACGAAACAAGTGTAATATTCATCTGATCGTTTCATACTGATGGATGAGACAAACTTTCAGCAAGGCCAGCTGAAAAAAAAAAGGAATTAAAAATAGTTTAATGAAAATGTCCTAAAGAAGTAGGGAAATATTAGAATGTCAGTGAAAGGGATGTGCCCATGAAGTGTCACAAACTATTAATTTTGAAACATAACGTCGAGGCACTTTCTGTTGTGTTATTGGTGTGAGAAAAGCTATTCAATTGGAGATATAAAATTTAAAAGCCTTTTGGACACTTTGAAAATCAGATCCAAGTGTTTGTGTGAATATGTGTCTGTGTGTTTTGGGAGAAGTTGTGAAGAATAGTTTCAATCATGTGATCTCCATTTTAATTTTATCCACATGACCTGGGATCCTACAGGGACCCCTTAAGAAGAGAGAAGTAGGTTGGTGCAGGTGTCAGAGCAAGATCAAAGGACAACGGGCCATCTTTAAGAGAAAATAAAACAGGAAAATAACAATCTGGACCAAGTGTTCAAGTGCTTTGATAGTGACACCTACTTCAATGAAAGCCTTCTGTGAATTTGTGATCCACGTTTTATAAAAGCTTACAAATATACTTGCATATTAAAAACAATCAGTTGCCCATCGGGACATGTGCAACAATAAAAAAATTGCTATAGTACTTAAAAAGAGTCATGATGAGATCTGTTTTCCAGAGACATAGCTTATTTGTAAGAAATACTACCTCAAGTGCAATTTGTACTTTTGGAGACAAAGATGAACTATAACATTGTTTCTGGAGCTTCCGCTTTAATTTTTTTATTAAAAATATTTTTTTAATGTTTATTTTTCAGAGACCGAGAGACACAGTGTGAGCGGGGGAAAGGCAGAGAGATAGAGAGGGAGACACAGAATCTGAAGTAGGCTCCAGGCTCCAAGCTGTCAGCACAGAGCCCTACACAGGGCTCAAACCTATGAACTGCTAGATCATGACCTGAGTCGGAGTTAGATGCTTAACCAACTGAGCCACCCAGGTGCCCCTGGAGCTTACACTTTAGAGGGAAAGCTGATATTATGCCACTAATCAAATCAATGAATGTATAATTTAAAATACAATAAGTTCCAAGAAAATAAAAGAAGTCGATTCTGGAAAACTATGTAACAGACAAACTTGACCTAATATGGAAAAGTAAAGGAAATGACCTGTCCATGAGATCAGAGGATTGAGTAAGGGTTAACCAGGTGAAGATGAGGAGCAAGAAGAGAATTCTATATTGAGGGATCAGTACGTGTAAGATCCCTGTGGAGGAAGAAAACCGTGAAAGAAGAGAATGACTGGTGAAGAGAGAAGAGGGTGGAAGAAGAGGGAAAAGCTGGAGAGGCTGGCAAGAACCAGACCACACATACAATAGTGCCCTGTTTGCTGTATTCAGGATTGCAGTCATCATTTTAAGACAATGAGAAAAAAAAAAAAAGATTATAATGGGGCTGTGTAGGGGAAGAAGGATTTCAGGGGTGTTAATATCAGATTTACATTTTGAAAAAGTTACCTTATCATGGAGAACAGGTTGGGCAGGGACAAGAATAAATTTTGGGAAGCCAGTTATTGCAGCAATCCAGGTGAAAGGCGAAGATGGTTAGATGAGAGGCAGTATAGATGGAGAGAAATTAATGGAATTTAGAAATGATGTGTGAGTTGCTCGAGCTTTGTTAATTCCTTTGATGTGGGAGGTGATGGAATGGAAGGTGTCAAACATCCTTGATTTCAGGTTAGTTTTTTTTTTATTATTTTTAAATTAACAAAAATTTTGTTAGAAGATTTATTTTTGAGAGAGGGAGAGACAGATCGTGAGTGGGAAAAGAGCAGAGAGAAGGAGACACAGAATCTGAACAGGCTCCAGGCTTTGAGCTGTCAGCACAGAGCCCGATGCGGTGCTGGAACCCACGAACCACAAGATTATGACCTGTGCTGCAACATCGTGACCTGAGCCGAAGTTGGAAGCTCAACCAACTGAGCTACCAGGCACCCCCAGGTTAGGTTTTAAGGAATTAGGTAGGTGATGTTGCCATTTACTGATCGTGAATACTGTAAGAGTGTCAGGTCTGTGTGGGTAGGATGATGCCTGTCCGACGGTGTACTAACTTTGCAGAAACTTTTTTTTTACTGTTTATTTATTTTGAGAGCGGGGGTGGGGTGGGGAGCATGCATGTGTGTATGCAGGAGGCTGGAAGGGACAGAGAAAGGAGAGAGAGAATCCCAAGAAGGCTCCTCACTGTCAACGCACAGCCCAACGTGGGGCTCCATCCCACGGACCCGTGAGATCGTGACCTGAGCTGAAATCAAGAGTCAGACTTTTAATCCACTGAGCCACTCAAGCACCCCAACATTGTGGAACCTTGGAGAAATTCACATGGCATGTTCCATAGGTAGCTGAAGATAAAGACCTGGAGCTTAGGAAATAGTTAATTGTGAGATACTAATTTAGAAACTATGGGCTAGAGAGAGACCATAGTGTGAGAAGAGAAGGCAACTCAAAATAAACCAAAATAGCAGCGTTTAATGGGTGGATTAAGGAGGACAAGATCTCAAAAGTGAGACAGAGGGAAGTGTTAAATATGTAGGAAGAAAACAATATGGTTCAGGGAAAACAAGGGAAAGAGAACTGAAAGAAGTGAGCAATCAGGACTGTTCATGACTGAGGAATCAAAAAGGTCAGGACTAAAGTTAGTCATTACAGGGCATGCCGGCTGGCTTAGTCGGTGGAGCATGGGACTCTAGCTCTCAGGGTTGTGATTCCAAGCCCCATGTGGAATGTAGAGATTACATATATACATACACACATACATACATACTTAAAACAAAATAGAAAAACAAAGGTGCCAGGTGGCTCAGTTGGTTGTCAGGCTCTTGATATCAGCTCAGGTTGTGATCTCATGGTTTGTGGGATTGATCCTTATATCTGGCTATGTGATGACAGCACAGATCCTGCTCAGGATTCTCTCTCTCCCTCTCTCTTTGCCTCTCTTCCACTTGCTCTCTCTCTCTCTCTCTCAAAAAGAAATGAATAAAATATATTCAAAAGAATGAATACATATATATAAACATGTATATATATATAAACATTTAAAAGAAGTAAAATTAGTCATTACATTTTGGGACAGAATCATTGGCAATCTTGGGAACAATTTTTTGTTGCCATATGTTTTTTTTAAATCTCTATTAAGTAAATATATAGGAATAGAATTGCTGGTCGTGTTTAACTTCCTAAGAAATTGCAAGACTATTTTGCAATGCATCTGTATGAAGCATTTCACCAAAAATATACATGAGAGTTCCAGGTGCCCCACATCCTCACCAACACTTAGTACTGTCAGACATTTTTACTTTGTAACAGCTCTTTTGAGGCAAAGTTGAATAACCATAAATACACATATTTTTAAATCGGATTTAAAAATATGTATCTCTGTGAATATTTAAGTCATACAATTTAATATGTTGGCATAGGTATTCTCCTTGTAAAATCATTATCACAATCAAGATAGTATACATGAACATCACCCCAGAGTTCCCTTTGTGCTGCCCTCCCTCTTACTACGTTCCCGCTACCCCACCCAGGAAACCATTGCTTTCTGTCACTATATGTTAGTTTGCCTTCTCTAGAATGCTGTCTAAATCAACTGTATTTAAGTGGTAGGTCTTGTTCTCCTTTTTATAGTACTATTAATAAGAATCCATCCTGAGGTTGTAATAGTTACAAAGCCTGTCTAAAAATTGTATATGAATTCAACTTTGAAGCATTTTCATATTCTTCCTTAATTTACATAATTTTAATGCAAAGTATTTTTATGTGGCATGGAAACATGATGTGTGTATTTTAGCAAGGCACCTCTTGTGACACATAGTGGTATGTTATTATTTTTGGAAATTATAAAGTACATTGTAACAAATATCCTTATAATGGAAATCTGTACACATCCAAAATGGGAGGGGTAGAGACTTTCACATTTTACCATCATTAAGTTGTATTTAAGGCTCTTGAAATATACTGCTAAATTCACTCCAGAGAAGCTGACCTCCTCTACAGTTTTAGCTATGAGAGTGCCAAATTATGTACACCTTGTCAACTATCATTAAAAAAAAAAAAAAAAGAAAGAATTGGTCCACTGGTCAGCAAGAGTGCCATTGGTGGCGAGACATTTTTATATATAGTTTCAAATGAGAAAGCACATTTCAAAATAACATATATGTTATAATATGATTTTATAACATGTTTTTATGAGTATATATGTGAATATATATATTATGAGAATATATGTATTTAAAACCTATGTGTCTGTGTGTGATGGACTGTTACATATGTAGATTTTTGTACACTTAACTGTTTATATTCTAATTCTGTCATAACCATGGATCGTTTTAGTAATAATTGGAAATCAGTTCCTAACTTTGTTTTAAGAAGAAATCTAACTTTTGCCAAACCATATTATTTAAAATCAGAATGTCAAATGTTTTGTATTGGTCTTCTGTCTGTACAGGTCGGTGCAGGCATTTTGCTTCTTTAATAAATGGGGAGAGCAGGTACGGGAAAGGAATAAGTGTGAAGACAAGAAGAGCATCATGGAGCGAAGGGACAGGAAGATTGAATTCAGGAAGACTATTTCACAAATTAGCCGTAGAAATGAGTCACCAGAGACTCGGCTTTTATAACAGGTATCATCTTTCTACTTCAATGCAGACAAAATATTTCATGTGGACTCATTAAATATTGTTTTAATCCCATTTTTTTTAAGTTTCACAGTTGTTTTTTTGTTTTTTTTTTAAAACATGTGTTATGTCAGATTTAATAAGAATGATTTCCTTTGTTAACGATTTCAAAATATATTACTTTACACTTAGAGAGTTTGATCTTATTCTTTTCTTCAATTCAAAGTAATGATGGGAAATCTAGGTCTCACTGGCGTTTGTACTTTTCAGAGGAAGCACAACATAAATCACATCGAGTAATTTTAAATGCTACAAATTCTAATTAATATATTTAAAAACAGTTTAAGACAGTATTAACGTAAGCTTGTGTACATGATTTGACTTTAAATAACATATATGCAAAATTTTTATCCATGAAAATGTCTCGTTCTTTAGAAAATTTGAGATCTTCTTTGTTGTAATCTGCATAATTAATTTAGGGAGAAAGCTCATCTCTGTTATTAAATGTTAAAAGTGTTTTTGGATGCTTTGGTATTAGTCAAAAAGGAATCTATTTAAACTTTTTATTCTACTTGATATATGATGTTAATAAATCAGATAAAGACAAATATAATTCTTTTTCCATTATTTACTGTTATGTCAATCACTTGGTCAAATTCTTTGAATGCAAGAAGATAAAAACGAAATTATATTGTCTAAAAGTCTTCTTATTCTGTCGTGAATACGGTCAGCATGAAAGGAACTAGAGATTTTAGTTTTTAAGTTTCAAGTTCCTTAAATAATAATATCCTCAAAATAGAGATAAATGACTCTTTTTAAAAAAATTTCAGTTAACATGCCTTTTTTCTTTATAAACTTTCATATGTGCTTCTGTATCTCAAATGGTGATTACATTTTCTGGTATTAAGTTTTACTTATTTTTATTTATTTTTATGTTTTTATTTATTTTTGAGAGCAGGAGAGACAAAGCATGAGTGGGGGAGGGTCAGAGAGAGAGAGGGAGACGCGGAATCCGAAGCAGGCTCCAGGCTCTGAGCTGTCAGCACAGAGCCCGATGCGGGGCTCGAACTCACAGACTGTGAGATCACGACCTGAGCCGAAGTCGGACACTTAACCAACTGAGCCACCCAGGCGCCCCTGGTATTAAGTTTTAAACATCTAAGACTCTACAGACAAATTTTCTTTGTACACTGCCATGCCTAAAATGCCTAGCCCATAACAGGACATAACAGGTGCTAAAAATACATATTTATTTAGGAAGTGAAGCATTGCTTTGTAGAGGAATAATTGAAATACAAAGGATTTAACATTATCTGATTGTTTTTCAACTAGGATTGTAAATTTTGTGATGCAATGATTGTAGATACAAATAGTAATAAAAATTGTGTTTCTTAAATTCTCTAATTTGGCCTCTTTCTGAGGATTAATTTTTTCAGGTCTTCATTTATGAACTACTCACTGCTCAAATAAGCTGAAAGAAGACATACTGAAGGTGAGTAAGGATTCTACATATTCTTGGCTGTTCTCATTTTTGTTAAGCAATCCTTAATTTCTAACTTTGACTCTGTAAAGTTTAGAGAGATAGATTTAGTATAAACATAATATATGATATATAATATGCACAAGCAAACACTCCTCCCTCCCAAAAACACACACACACACACACAATTTCTTAGGAGAATGATAAAGAACTGTTACTCTATCAAAAAAGACAAGAAGTATTGACTGACAACATGGAATTATTGCACTAGCTATGAAGGAACGTAATATATTTATTCTCTTACTTGTAGTGGTCACCAAATCTAATTATTATAAGTGTGAGTTGGTATGCCCTAAATCTTTGGTTTTTCATAGAACAAATCCAGCCTCTCACTATAAATGAATATGGGCTCTTCTCTAAGCCACAGCCAAAGCCCTGGAGTGAAAGCTTTTTTTCCTCTCTATTTTTCTTTTATACTTCATACTTGTATATACTTCTTGTTTTGGAGGTATTCTCAGAGCCTCCAGGGTAGTGAGCACTCTGTCACGCTTATTAAGGACAGCAGATATTTCATAGTCCTTCCAGTCATCTCTGGCCATCATGCTGTGTGATTCCAACATCCGTATAAAATGATGATCAATTACTATCTGGTCTTAGATTTCCTTTGTCTCTTTAACTTCAACAAACACATTTTCCCTCTTCTGCTGGCACTTTCAATGTTGTTTCAACTTGGATTTATTATCCGTGTGATCACGGTGTGTTTGCAATCTTGAACTGTAGCTTTAATCTGTAAACTTTAACTGTAATCTTTAACTGCCCATTTTCTGAACAAAATCTGCTATTCTTTCCATTTCTCTGCCTTTTTTCTAACTCAGTCCACTCTACAACCTTAAGACGTATCACTTCTTGACACTCCATTTTCTTCGTTTATCAGTCCTTTCCTGCTTTCCATTTTCTCTTTTCTGAGCCTAACTCCGTTACGAGCCATTTAAACTATGGTCTCATTGGGAGGTTTAATGTTTAGGCCCCTATGTCATCTTTCTATAACAAATAGCCAAAAAATAGGCAAAATAGGTAGACCTATCCTGGTGCACAAAAGTTTTGATAGAAATTCCTCTCATATTAATTATAAGTTCTTGAACATCAACATCATTTGGTGCTTCATAATTTTACTTGTTTTGACCTGTAAAATTGACCATTTCCCATAGTAGTATTTCAAACCTTTACTCTTTCCTCAGGGCCTACAGTTTCGAACCCTGCTTATTCTTGATAGATAATCTTGTTTCCCACCAACTCAATAAGTTTTGGAAATTTTGCTCACCTCTCCCACCCTGCTTCTTTCCACTGCCCACAAAACTCCCTCATGCTTATTTATATGTGACAGCATTTTTATCGTCTTTCATCCAGTGTTGGAGGGATTAGTATCCCTTCTTCGATTTTGCTCTTGATCCGAATCCCTCTTAAATTATCAGGGACTTTGCTTCATCTGCTTTTACTCCTGTGTTTCTTTTCACCTAAATCTGTTCCCTGTATCTTCTTCAAAATATCCATTTTGATCTTATTCTCTCTTCCCTGGTTGCCTGTTGATTTCTTCTTCAGCTGAATTTCTGGTCCATTTTTATTTATCTAGCTTGTTACAGATTTCTAGTCTTCATTCATATGACTTCAGTAAATGGTCTTGACCAATGTGACTTTGTGTTTTGGCCTATTCTCCCATTCTCCACTCCCTAATGCAAGAGTGTTTCTTATCCATCCATCATCCTCTTATACAATAACTCTTCATGAATCATTTGTTATGCCCCCAACACAATGCTAGGCACTACAAAAACAGTGATGAACTATACAGACATGGTTCTTGCCTTCAAGGACACTAACAATGTATAAATGCTCCTTGTCTATTGCTTTTCCGGGCTTCAGAGATATTTCAAACTTGCTTTATCTGGGCAGTTCTTGATACTTCCCCTTAGACCTTAGATGGCCTGTGTGGTAGCCAGAATTCAAAGATGATCTCCATGACCTATGCCCTGTATATCTCGAGCCCCTTAAGTGTGGAGGTATCTGTGAATATAATGGTTAGTTCATGCTATATGAGGCAGTTGATTTCAGAGACGAGATTATCCTCAGCTCTCATCTAATCAGGCGGGCCCTTAAAACAGGTGACATTCTCTTTTAATCTCTCTGGAGTAAAAGCTTTGAAGCTCCAGATAGACTCAGTGTTCCGTTGCTAACTTTGATGATGGAGGGGCCCATGAAGCAAGAAACTGTGGGAGCCTCAAGGAGCTGAGAGCATACTCTGGCTGAAAACTAGAAAGGAAATAGGGACCTCAATCCTGCAACTCTAAGTAATTGGCAGAAAGAGGAAAGAGGAGCCCAAGCTCCAGATGAGAATGCAGCCCAGTTGACACTTAGTTTGAGCCTATAGGACTTGAGTAGGGAACCCAGTCTTTTTTGACCAGACTTCCGATGTCCATGATAGTGACGTAATAAATGGGTGTTGCTTTAAGCTGTTATGTTTGTGATATTTTGTTGTGCAAGATTAGGAGACTAATACATCTTGAGCATGCTAACCCTCAGCAAATTGTAGTAAACTTAATTCTAGGTATTTCGGCACTTCCTTGATTGAACTCATAGTCTGAAAATGAGACAGAAAGTACTGGGAATATTCCAATACATAATATAAGCTTTTAGAAAATACTCTTTAAGAAAGGCAGCAAAAAGACAGGTACTATTTCAGGGATGTGATCATCTATGGGGATTCACTTCATAAAAGATGGAAAATTGTATTCATACCAGCCCCCACAATTCCACCTATTAAAATAAGAAGAATATCTAAAACAAGCATGTTAACTTTCTAAGAAGCTCCTATTTTTAAAGAATGTTTACAATCAATGGACAAATGACAAAGTAATAGAATACCATGAAATGGAATATTAATTTTTTATAGGAAAGAACAGGAAAGCTAAGTAAGCTAAGTACCAGAATAATTTTAGGTTTATAAAAATTTTAAAACTAAGAAGTAAACTTTTGGTCCACTGATAGTCTATTTGATTTTAACGTATGCACGCAAAAGTACTTCTCTAGTTCCTCCGTGCTCAGTGCAGATGTTAACCATAAAACTTTACATTCCATCTCATCATCCAACTCTCTATAATGATACGCTCTTTCCACTTTGAGTTAGAATAAAAAGCCAATCTAGATCTCTCCTATTGTAGGGCAGAATGTTTTCAGTCATCGCAAAAATTGTTCTTTCACTTTCTTTGGACAGATCCAATTTTTAGGCTAAAGCCTGACTTCTGACAACACCAGGGCTTTGGCCTGTAATGGCACTGACACCACTTTACACTGTGGTTCCTTAGGCACCTGTGAAAAACTTGTTTGTTTTAACATAAATTAATTTTGGGGTCATTTTTTTTTACCCTGGAAGTGCATATTTATTATGTAATATTTTATATCTGGAAAAGAATTACTTTCACAAAGTCTCATGGCTTCATGGTGACAGAGCCAGAATTCTGTTTGGGGATACATGGCTGCCTTTTCTTTCTTTAATTTTTAAGAATAGTTTATAAATATCTTTTTAAAAAATTTGTTATTTATTTTTTTTAATTTATATCCAAGTTAGTTAGCATATAGTGCAGTAGTGATTTCAGGAGTAGAACCCAGAGATTCATCTTCTCTGTATAACCCCCAGTGCTCATCCCAACAAATGTCCTCCTTAAAGCCCCTTGCCCATTTAGCCCATCCCCCCACTCACAACCCCTCCAGCAACCCTCAGTTTGTTCTCTGCATTTAAGGGTCCCTTATGTTTCGTCCCCCTCCATGTTTTTTATTTTTGTTTCCCTTCCCTTATGTTCATCTGTTTTGTATCTTAAATTCCCCATATGAGTGAAGTCATATGATGTTTGTCTTTCTTTGACTAATTTCGCTTAGCATAATAATCTCTAGTTCCATCCACATTGTTGCAAACGGTGAAATTTCATTCTTTTTCATTGCTGAGTAACACTCCATTGTATATATATATCCCACATCTTTCTCCATTCATCTCTCAATGGACATTTGGGCTTTCTATAGTTTGGGTATTGTTGATAGTCCTGCTATAAACATTGGGGTGCATGTGCCCCTTCGAAACAGCACACCTGTATTCCTTGGATAAATGCCTAGTAGTGCAGTTGCTAGGTCGTAGGGTAGTCCTATTTTTGATTTTTTGAGGAACCTCCATACTGTTTTCGAGAGTGGCTCCACCACTTTGTCTTCCAAACAGCAGCGCTAAAGGGATCCTCTTTCTCTGCCTCCTCACCAACATCTGTTGTTGCCTGAGTTGTTCATTTTAGCCATTCTGACAGGCATGAGGTGGTATCTCATTGTGGTTTTAATTTTTATTTCCCTGATGATGAATGATGTTGAGCATTTTTCATGTTTCTGTTAGCCATCTGGATGTCTTCTTTGGAAAAGTTTCTATTCATGTCTTTTGCCCATTTCTTCACTAAATTATCTGTCTTTTGGGTTTTGAGTTTGATAAGTTCTTTATAGATTTTGGATACTAGTCCTTTATCTGATATGTCATTTGCAAATTTTTTTTGGTCATTCTTCCTCCTTATTTTAAATGTCAGCTTTTCTGAATGTATATTCATTCCTATACTGCCGGCCCTGAATAGTCAGGGATTCTGGAGTTTCTTTTCCTCTCCACCTTTTCTTTTTTCATCAATAAAAACTAAACATTTTATTGAAATTGATCATCTAGCAATATAAAGAGCTCTCTATCCCTGGAATAAACTGGAATTTGGAGACTAAAGATCATTCCCGCTTTGGTAAAAGAAATGCTCCTTAGATCAGAAGAGACTCCATGGACGGTTGTGTATCAGCCAAACAGCAAATAGTGTTCAGTATTAGAGTAGGAAAGTAGGGGGAGATCCTATAACCAAATAAGAGCACAAATACAAACACGAGAATGGAAATGTATATGGTATTCCCAGGAAATATGAAATGAATATGGGGTGAGTGTAGGTTTTGAACATTATAGGTACTTAGAGTTAACTTGGGAAGGAAGGCTGTAGTAATGGATGGATGACCTCAAATACAAGCCATAGATTTGGGATTTTTCTTTGTAAAGTTAGCTATAAACATGGCAGAATTGGATGTTGAGTAGAATTGAGATGACCCTATTTTCTTTCTTTCTTTTTATTTTTTATTTTTTATTATAATAGTTTATTTTCAAATTGGTTTACATATAACACCCAGTGTTCATCCCAACATGTGCCGTCTTTTAATGCCCGTCACCCCCTCTCCCCCCTCCCTCACCTCCCTAACCCTCAGTTTGTTCTTAGTCTTTGAGAGTCTCTTATGTTTTATCTCCCTCCCTCTCTGTGTCTGTTTTTCCTTTCCCCTCTTCCCCTCCCCCTGGTTTTGGCTTAGTCTCACAAAGTCCACCTATTCGTGGAAACATATGGTATCTGTCTTTTTCTGACTGACTTATTTCACTTAACATAATACCCTCCAGTTCCATCCATGTTGCTACACATGGCCAGATTTCATTTTTTCTCATTGCCATGTAGTAGTCCATTGTATATATGTGCCACATCTTCTTTATCCATTCGAGATGACCTTATTTTCTAATCATTTTTGTGTTTTACAAAAAAGGGAAATACTAACAAAAATAATGGTTGTTTCCTTCTGTTGGACTCTGGAGAATTAAAAGTATATGACATAAATTAAGAAATATCAGATAATATCAGAAAAATGATGGCAATTCCGTACAGTGAATGGCGTCCTGTTTCAATGATTTCATGTTGTCCTTGCCATACATTCATCACTGGACCACACAGAAGTCTATTTATGTGAACCAGAATGGTATTGCTTTGCATTTCTTTTTAACTTTTACTTGTTCTGTCTTTACTACCATCTATTTTTAAGGCACGAGCACAACATCCACCTCAGGGACTTCTTAAGACAAATTCAAGCTAATACAGAGTTTGTGATTTTGACTCCAGAAGAGGAATATTTTAAAACTCTCTCAGTTGTCCTCCTCATGTGACTTACTGATTTATTATAAGGGATACAACTCAGGAACAGACAAATGGAAAAGATGCACGGAGCACGGTATGCGGAGGGTGGGGCACACAGAACTTCCATGGCATCTCAGTGTGCTTACCAGCACCTTTCAATGTGTGTCCCCTTCAAAGGTAAACAAAGTTTGAAATAGGCTCACCCACATTCATGGAAAGCCAGGCTTCTTATAGACCACTCTTGGCTATGATATCAGAAGTGGAATGCTTTGCCAGGATAAGCGAGTAGGAGAGGTTGGAGGGCAGGAAGGCTGCTGGGGACCAGACTGGAGCCCATAAATGGCTGCGTGGTGGAGGTGGGAAGAGGGTAAGATCAGGAACTGCTTTGAACTTGCCCTCTTTTTTCCATCTTATTATGGCAGTTGAGCTTCTGAGGAATACAAATCAAGCAAGAGACAAAACCATAGCTTGGTTGGAAGAACTAGAGATGAATCCGAACCTGGATCCAGCAACGTTAAAGGAAGTAAAGACAGACAAAATCTTCAGCAATGGTAATAAGGAGTCACCTTGTCACTGAGTTGGATTCAGCTCTGATATTTTTCCAGAAAATTAAGACTTGCCAATACATGCCTCTCAAAGTACTCAGTATGAGATTCTGGATGTCTCAAGATATGAATAGAGAAGAAATCCTATTTTCAAACCCTATTGAAATACAATTTTTACTTCAAAATTAGATTACATCTATTTAGTGCCTAGGAGCTTGTCATGCTTGGTACAAGTAATTTTAGGTGATATAAAATACATTGATAGATTAGATTAGTATATAAGGGGCTCAGAACAAGATATAACTGTTCCAAATGCCAATTTGATTTTTACCAAATTGCCTCAGTTTCCCTAATATTATCCAATTTTGGGAGCTTAAGAAATAGTAGTTACTAAACCCGATAGATTGAACTCATCACAAATCATATTCCCAAGCTCCGCTGTGAAGAGCCCTTTCGGGTATTACCCCAGAAACGTGACAGTAAGGGAGGCAGTGTGGATTCATGGTTCACCATAAAACTCTAGAGTCTAATTTCCTTGGTTTGGATCCTGCCTGTGATAGTTAATAGCTGTGTGAATTTCAGCAAGTCCCATAGCCTGTCATTCTCCGTTTTCTCATTTGTATAGATCAGTTAATAATAGTAGGTATCTCATGGGGCTCAAGTGTACATCAAGTGAGGTATTGCGAGTAAAGTGCAGAGGAAGGAGCCTGGACCATGGAAAATGATCAGTTCAGGTTGTTCTTGTCATTATTAAGGACTCGTGGGAGGCACTTTTCTATTTATCACCCGTGACACCTCCACACATCTTGAAAGCTGTGGTGCCATCCCAGGGCATGATTCTGTCATCTAATTGAACAGAGCCTCTTGATTTCATTAATATCCCCAGTCCTTTTTAGATGCTAAAATCTCTACCTAAAATGGATATTCTCCTGCTTTATAAACTCCCTTGTGGGAAATAATTCATACCCATAAAGGAGAGGTAAAATTATGTTTTGCTCTTAGACAATGAGAAACATACCCCACCTTCAACTACATTTGTCTACAGACTGCTTGTAGGGCAAGTGCCAGAGGATTAGAAATAGCAAACATTTGGCTTGCAACAATAGTGATATTAATATAGTTTACTAACTAAGCAACTGACTTAAAAAAATTTTTTTAAATGTTTTATTTGTTTTTTGAGAATGAGAGAGTGCAAGCAGGGGGCAGGGCAGAGAGAAAGGGAGACAGGGAATCTGAAGCAGGCTCCAGGCTGCCAGTGCAGAGCCCATTGTGGGGCTTGAACTCAGGAACTGTGAGACAATGACCCGAGCTGAAATCAAGAGTCAGACGCTTAATGAACTGAGCCACCCATGCACCCCAGTAACAGATTCTTAATAGCCCTTTGGTACAAATGTTTTATGCCCCTTAATCCTGCCTGAAATTTTGATTTTAGATATTCAGTATTCATATGTCTCCCATTCAAAGGCATTCTTTTCCTGATGAGTAGTAATAATTCACTGAACATAGTTCTCCTTACATATCAAATGATGGATGAAAAAAATAACTAAGATTTAATGAGTTTATATATTAACTTGGAATTTAATATTACAAACTATGTACCATTCATTGTACTAGGTGCTTTACATGCTGTATCTCATTTAATCTGCAAAGAAAACTATTTGATGTTCAATAATCAACCAATTTTCCTGATAAGAGGATACTGTCTTAACCCCATGGGTTACAAGCATAATTTAAACTGAGATATCTGGTGGCTGTTAGGAAGTGGGGTTGGTTCCAAACTCCTTTGATTTCAAATGCATTCTAAAATGTTTTAAGTGTTAGATATTTTACACAGGCTAGATTCCCTCAAGGCCTTTCTGCTTGGCTAATTTTATTTTCTAATACTTCCAAGACTTTTTGGCCTAACTAGTTACAGGTTTCTTACTACGAAAATTAAATTGCTGATCTGTAAATGAGCCCACATCCAAGGAGCTAAGGAGTATTTATCGAATCCTGCATATTATGCACTTAGTGAGTTAGGTCTTAGAGCAATTGTGCTCCATCAAGGTGAGAATATTTATCAAGGCTATCACCTTGTTGCCAGAAGTTTAGTATTATTAGGTTCTATTTACATACTTACACAGATTTGAGCTAATTCATCAGTTCCTTCCAGATATCCTGGCATTTTGTGCAGTATACGTCCTAAGATGGACATACCAAATCAGAACATGCACCTTCTGGTTTTTCAGGCTACCATGTTTCATTGTCTCCAAATCAACATGCTAATAAAAAAAGGTGTTCATGAACATTTAGATGTCTAGCAAAATACGTGTCGTAAATGAAAACAATTTCTGATTTTTATATGATGACAAGAATGATACATGTTTATTGTAAGGAATCCAAATAATACAGACAAGTGTCATAAAGAGAGTAAAAATCACCACAAGATGCTCTGTTCAGAGACAAATACTGTTAATATAATGGTGAAACTTCCAGTTTCATTTTTCTCTCTTTCTCCATCTCTCTGTGTCTCTGTGGCTCTGTAGATCTGTCTGATTCTGCATATGTATGCGAAGTGTTCTGTAACTGGCTTTTTCTTTTGCATCAAAGTATGGAATATTTCGCTCAATAGAGATAGTTGTCATAATGTTTAATGGCCACATAGTACTGCATTCCTTGAAACACCACAGTCCCTATATGAATGGGCATTTATATTGTTCTTAATTTTTTACTATTAAAATATCACTGTAATAAAAAAAAAATCTCGTTGTGTCTGTGGCAGACCCAGTGATGGACTTCCAAATATGTCCCCTCCTAGTACCTGAAACCCATGCATATGCTACCTTACATAGTCAAAGGGACCTTGTAGATGTGATTAAGTTAAAGATTTTATGAAAAGGTATTACGCGTGGATTATCCAGGTGGGCCCCATGTAATCATGAGCGCTTAAAAGGAGATAAGAGCCAGAGAAGGAGACTGTGGATGAGAGAGAGGTTTGAAGATGCCATGTTGTGGGCTTTCAAGATGGAGGGAAGGGGCCATGAGCAAAAGGAATCCAGGCAACCTTTATAAACAGAAAAACCAAGAAATACAGAAAGAGTGCAGCCCTGCTGACACCTTGATTTTAGTCCCACAAGTCCATGTTAGGGCATCTGACCTTCAGAACTGTACGGTAATAATTTTGTGTTGTGTTAAGCCACTAAGTTTGTAGTAATTTGTCACAGCAGCAGTAGGAAACTAATACAGTGCATCTCTTTGGACTCTGTCCAAAGGACAGAGCAGGATAAATGCTCAGAAGTGAGATTGCAAGTTCAAACCCATTTTAAATTTGTGGTATATCCACAAAGTTCCTCTAAAGGTTTCCAACTACATACTGTGTGGCTTTTCTCTTCCCATTCCCCACTTCTCCCAATCCCACCTATGATCTTTTTTATCTATACCATTGATATAGATACTTTACTTTTTAAAGTGTTTTTTAAATGTTTATTTATTTATTTTGAGAGAGAGCGTGAAAGAGAGAGGGGGGAGGGGCAGAGATAGAGGAGAGAGAAAATCCCAAGCAGGCTCCTGGCTGTCAGAATAGAGCCCAAATTGGGGCTCAAGCTCATGAACTCTAAGATCAGAATTTAAGCCGAAATCATGGACTGAGCCACCCAGGTGCCCCTAAAGTATTTTTTGATTAATGCTTGTTAATCAAAATTAATGATTATCAAGTTTGATAAGCACTAGTGCTTATTAAAGTGCATGAGTGTCAATAGGAACCTTTTTTAAAAAAAGTTTATTTATTTATTTTGAGAGAGAGAGGGAGAGGGAGAGAGAGAGTAAGTTGTGGTGGGGCAGAGAGAGAGAGAGGGAGAGAGAATCCCAAGGAGGCTCCATGCTGTCAGCATGGAGCCCGATGCAGGGCTTAACCTCACAAACCGTGAGATCCTGACCTGAGGCAAAATCAAGCATCGATGTTTAACCAACTAAGCTACCAAGGCACCTGGGAATCTTTTTTTTTTTTTCTCATTAAACTTTTGTTTTAATGGGTCTCAAAATTCTGTGACAGTTTTTTGGTCAAGTTGTTTCCATTAAAAAGTACTGATTTTAAAAACTAATAACTTAAAACTGCCACACACAGAAAAAAACAAATGGTCCACAAAACATTCTCCTTTTCTTCTGAAGGTTTTACAATGCATTGTTATCATTAGCCAGTCTTTTACTATTAAACTTAAATGACCAATTGACACAAACAGTTCTGAGACCGTTCTTCCACCACTGATTAAGACTGGGGTGGCAGGTATTGGGGATAATATTCGTTCAATTTCTTTGTCCCCAGGAAGAGCCTCACTCAAAGCTTCATGGTGCATTTCAACAGACTTTACTTCAGTTGTAACGTTGACTGGAGCAAAAGTGACCATCTTGCCAGGTTTAAGAACACCAGTCTCCACTCGACCCACAGGGACTGTACCAATACCACCAATTTTGTAGACATCCTGGAGGGGCAGACATAAGGGCTTGTCAGTTGGACGAGTTGGTGGCAGAATGCAATCCAGAGCTTCAAGCAGTGTGGTTCCACTGGCATTGCCATCTTTACAGGTGACTTTCCATCCCTTGAACCAAGGCATGTTAGCCCTTGGCTCCAGCATGTTGTCACCATTCCAACCAGAAATTGGCACAAATGCTACTGTGTCGGGATTGTAGCCAATTTTCTTAATGTAGGTGCTGACTTTCTTAATGATTTCCTCATATCTCTTCTGGCTGTAGGACGGCTCAGTGGAATCCATTTTGTTAACACCAACAATAAGCTGTTTTACACCCAGCATGTAAGCCAGAAGGGCATGCTCACGGGTCTGCCCATTCTTGGAGATACCTGCTTCAAATTCACCAACACCAGCAGCAACGATCAGGACAGCACAGTCAGCCTGAGATGTGCCAGTGATCATACTTTTGATAAAGTCTTTGTGTCCTGGGGCATCAGTGATGGTCACATAGTACTTGCTGGTCTCGAATTTCCACAGGGAGATATCAATGGTGACACCACGTTCACGTTCGGCTTTCAGTTTATCCACGACCCAGGCATATTGAAGGAGCCCCTTCCCATCTCAGCAGCCTCCTCAAATTTTTCGATAGTTCCCTTGTCGATCCCAGCACTTTTTTTTTTTTTTTTTTTTTTTTTTTGCTTAAAACACAGGTTTTGCCGCCAGAACACAGGTGTGTGAAAATCACTGCTAAACCTAAACCAAAATGGGAAAGGAAAAGACTCATATCAACATCATCGTCATTGGACACGTAGATTCGGGCAAGTCTACTACTACTGGTCATCTGATCTACAAATGTGGTGGGAATCTTTTTTAAAAGGCATATTCTGATTCTGTGGTCTAGGGTGGGGGACTTAGATTCTGCATTTCTAATAAATTCTCATTTGATGCCCATGCTGCTGGTTCTTGGAGGTCACATAGAGAAGCGGGTTGTAGACTTTATATTTCTATATTTATGGGAGATATTATTGAACAATAATTAAGATCACAGATTTAGGAGTCAGACAAATCGAGTCCCTGCTCTGTTACTCTTCAATTATGTAAGTTTCGATATGGGACTCTCTGAGCTTCAATTCTCTTATCTACTAAACTGGTATAAAAATGAGTGCAAATTTTATACCCTTTTGTGATAATCCAATAACACGTTGCATCTCATTTCTTTCATTCAAAGCTTGGAACTCATCAATTATTATCATCATTAATATTATTAGCTGTATCAATTGAATGGACTATATACTTCCTTAAATTTTGCTTTGGAATATTTACTTTCTCTTATTGCAAGTGCTCGTATATGTTTCAGACATCAACTCTTCCTTTTTGCCATTTATTTTGTAATACTTTGTCCTAAAATTTTAATATGTGTTTTAACTTTATGACATATTTCATAATTTTATGATCAAAATTGTAATCAATTTTGTGATTATTATTTCTGGTTTTTAGTCTTGTTTTAAGCAAAGTCTTTCAAAGGTTCCCTCCATGCCAAGATTATTTTATAAATACACGTTTTTTCTCCCTGTGTTGCAAGGGCTATTTTTTCTATAGACTTTAAGTTCTTCATCTCCCTGGAATTAATTTCATAGGAGATCAATTTAGGGATTCCATTTATTTTTCCCCTCAAAGATTAGCCAGTTATCTCAATATCGTTTATCGATCTATTTTTTTCAACTGCTTAAAATTTTACCATTTTTATAAACCAAATTTTATACAGAGTTGTTCCTCTTTTGGACTATTTATTTTATTTCACTGTTCAGTCCATTCATCTCTAAATCAATACTGAACATTACTTTAGCTTAAATTATATTTTAATACTCAGTAGTTCTAAATTTACTCTTAATATCTTTATTTTAGAATTCTCCTAATTCTAAATGTGCAGTATTTAATACACATTTCAGGGAAAAATTTGTTGAGATAGTTATGTAGCTTGATAGCCTCTTTTTATATAAATCAATTAAGATTAAGATGTCTTTATTCTACTCTTACTATATTTACTTTTCTTTTTTATAGTGCTAGTGATTTACCCATATGTTATCTTAAAATAAGCCTATGGATAGGTCTTCTGAGGCCAAACACAAATTGGAAAATTAATGCATAAATAATAATGGCTATATTAATATTTAAATGTGGGGTAAATTATATAGTTAAATTGGAAATAATTAGGAGCTCCTATATAAATCATGTACTTTGATCTTGAACTATATGCAGTTGAAAATTTATGTAGCTTGGTGGCTGTTACCAGAGTATGAGATTCTTTCAGAAGTTTTGCATATTCCATATAGTCCCTGCTCTGAGCACCAGAAGGTATCCTCCTCTTTGGTGGTCACCTCGGTATCTTTGATTGGTACCAGGCTCCTGCTGTATTTTCTGTGATTAACATCAGAGTTATTAACTCAGAAATCAAGTTCTCTGCATCTTTGACTCTAGTGAATGAAGGAGCTTCATTCATAGCTCATAGATGATTGGGAAAAAAAGAGTATTCAGTATTAACCATAAACTACTTAAAATGCTACAGAGATATTTGCTTCCCAAATTAAATGTAACCTGAGCATACTAATTAATTGGGTATAAACTGTGATGTCTCGTGGTGGGATTTTTGGCATTGTTTTATTACATTTATGCTCGGTATTCTTTGGCTAAAGATTAGTTTGAAGGACTTGTCACTATCTAAAGACCAATATGGCAGGAAACTGCTCTGTTGGCAATGTTGTTGGATTGTGAAAATCCAGGTAATGAAACTGTTCCACTGCTAATCTGCAGGGTTTTGGGCTTTTGGCTTTTACAAAAAAGCCTCCTTCTGTTTGTTTAAGGTACAATATTATTTGTACAGTTCAAATAGAACCTCTTCTTATTGATGTCTTTGTAATTATTATTTTTTTTACGTCATTTGCAAGATGAAAAAAGCTCCTTTCACGCGCCCTAGCAAATCAGAGATTGTGAAGGGAAACGGCATTCTTGAATTTCTTTTTCTCTGACTTTTTTTTTTTTTAATAGAATGGTCTGTTTTGTGGAACAGCGGGATTTTGTGCCGTTTCAGATGGTGTTGCATGTGGCAGAATAGGCCCCATTCACGTTTTCTGTGGGACCAATTTGCAAAGGCACCGTGCTGTGGGAACCTTTTTTAAGAGGAGGGTCTGTAGGGGCGGGCAAAGGGCGACACAACACCTGTAGCAAGACACAATCTGTGCAGGGCTCAGAGCTGATCTTACACTTTGTTTTATTCCCCCCTAAGTATTAGGCATATGTTCCTTTCTGGGAAAAATAAAGGGCTCCCTCAGATGGTAGATATCAAGTGAGCTCAACGAGGTTAATAGATTAACTCCAATCATCTAAGCGTTCCCTCGTGAGACCCTAGTGCTGCTTATTCACTACCCTTGTTATGATGATGTTCATTTTATTAGAGCTTATAGCTCAATGGTCAGAGCGTGCGATCTTTTTACTGTGAAAATCTTTCGCATGCCTTCTTTCCTCAGGAAGAAAGCACCAGTAAAGTGGTAAGCATTCCCTTTACAAGACTTGCAGTGAGTCTGGAATAACAGAAATAGGTTTCCCATTTTAAATAGCCAGAGTGAATGTCTAATCTTTTCCTGGGCCTGGTAGTGCATTCTGCGGGCTGAAATTTTCAATGCGATGTTTCTAAGCCCAAGTCCCTGCCATGTTCCTTTCAGATTCCTTTCCCCCCGCCTTCTGTTTCTAAAATAGAGCAGTTGGGTCTGCCCAGACACACGTACAGTAGTGATGCTCTGTGATTCAAGTCAAAGAATGTTTAGTCTGGATCCTACAAAGGCCCATGATTCCCAGCACAGAAAACACATACGGCAAAGCAGGGAGAGAGCAAGCATGGCATCAAAGAAAACTCGTGAATATAGTCACCACCATAAAAAACTAACTCTGTGTTAGCCCAATAAAGAAAGAAATGACAAGGGTTTTGAATGCTAAAATATAGAGGGCTGTATGAAAAGGAGGGAAACATCCACAAAGTAGACGGACTGAATAAAAGTATTATCTTGAAACCACACAAGTCATGGTAATTAAATTAGGTCAGGCTGGTTACAACGCTACAAAAAGCAGGCTGTAACTAATTTCAAAAGGAACAGAAAAGACCTGAAAAAAAAAAAAACCAGATTGACAGCTCCTTATTTTTTTGTTTTCATCCAATCAAGGCAACCCAACATCAAAAAGTGGGAAGAGAAATCCTGATTTGCAGGAAATTTGTCTCATCACAGAATATAAACTTTGCAGATATACTTGGGATCGGCTTGGAACTTTGGGGAATTATTCGTCTAAAAGAAAGCAAGCAGCCTTCACGTATGAAGTTCGCCATCTGAAAAAACCTTGATAAAAATTCTGCTCCCTAAGTAGTTCAAAGCCTATTGCAAATGCGGCATCTTCTCTACTCTTTGTAATTGCATGGAGACTTTTCCAGCCTCAGTATCTTCTGCATTCCATTGTTTAAGACAACTTTCAAAGTATTATGTGGAGAGGAGAACCTTATGAGAGTTTTTCTTTCAAATTGTCTCTTTAAAAGGACTATTTACTGATGCCTCTTAAAATGACTTTTAAAAGTAGTTTCAAATATTTACTATGAATGAAAATGTGCCAAGTGGTGAAGGACATTCGGCCCACAAATTGGAGGATGGGAGAAATAACCCAGGGAGACTGTTATTTGAAGTATTTGAAGATCATTCTATATTTTTATTTTATTTTTTATTTTTATAATCTTTATTTATTTTTCAGAGAGAGCATGAGCAGGGAGGGGCAGAGAGAGACACTGAATCTGAGGCTCCAGGCTCTAAGCTGTCAACATAGAGCCCGGCATAGGGCTTAAACTCACAGACCACGAGATCGTGACCTGAGCTGAAGTTGGACGCTTAACTGACTGAGCCACCCAAGCGCCCCAACCATTCCATGTTTTTAAAAGAAAGTTTAAAATGTGTCATTTTATTCCTTCATTTCTTAAAAAGAAATAACACAGGATCTGAGAGATTTCTGTTAGCTTGATTTAAGTAAGAAAATGACTGAATATCGAGCGATTAATAATGCAAAGAGACCATAATATAGTTGTCCATGAAAATCTCAAATACATCTTTCATCCTTGTCATCTGATAATTAATTTCATTTCTCCTTATGTATCACTGGGAAGATTTGAGTTAGGAACATTCAATAGCTATCCAAGTATAGATATGGGCTGAGCAACAGAAGTAATTGTGCTCTTTCATGTATTTAAGGTAGTCACTTCCCTTTTCTCATCTTGGACACAAGCCTGTCTAGCTCCTATGCTAGACCTATTTTCTATTCCTATAATGTTCTGCTCCTCAGAAACTTAGACTTGGGCAGCGAATGCTGGTATAGACAAACACACATGGTATTGTATAAATTTAAACAATCATAGTTTTGCCTTTCGGATGGTTTTGGAGCACGTTTAGTACTGTGCATCTTCTGAGGTCTTTCGTGAAGTGTGGCTTGGTGATTTCGCTGGGATAGACAGGTGACAATTGCCACCCTCAGATGCAGGGTGAGGAGCAGGAACACTCATATCCATAAAGCAGAAATGCTATTGCTACTTTCAGAAAAGACTGTGGTAGAATAGCGAGGAAGGAAAGGCCTGCAGAAGAAACTAGTCATTTAAATTTTTTAATGTTTTGGTTTTTTTTGAGAGAGGGGAGGGGCAAAGAGAAAAGGAGACACAGACTCTGAAGCAGGCTCCAGGTTCTGAGCTGTTAGCACAGAGCTCTGCGTGGGGCTCTAACTCACGGACCTCGAGATCGTGACCTGAGCTGAAGTTGGACGTTTAACCAACTGAGCCACCCAGGAAAGAAGTCAGTTAGATTTTATGATGCTACTGATAACACCATCATCAAGTTAGTTTAACTCTTGTTTAATCTCATGCCTTCATCAAGGGGAAACAGTGTGAAGAATGCAGAGGAGACTTACAATGTATTAATTTTCCCATATTGTGCCAGTGATGTGTACCCCAGTTCTCCATGGCAGTAGGCCTCTCCTAAGATGGTGAACATTCTTACTGGTGTCCCTCTGGAATAGTCTTTCCAATGCCCAGAGAGCTTAGCAAGGTCTGCTGTGGCTGCTAGGCTGCTGGCAGAGATGTCTGTGGTCCTCTTAGCAGGAGGCAGTGCTGAGTTCCCATCTGCTTTGCACGGCATCACATCTCTCTCAAGCAACCATTAGAATTTTCACTATGTGCCTACTTGCTAAGTTTTGTTTTGTAGGGAAAGCGACATAATAGGGGAAGCACATGGAGGCAGAAAGGGGGGTTTGCAGAAGGAAGAGGGAGGGCAAGCCAGGGAGAAAGATGGGGAAATTGAAAGAGACGGAATGTTTTGGAAAATGCACAGAACAAAGGAGCTAATGTGACCCATGCCCTCTTGCGAAGGTCCGCATCTGCGATAATGAGGCTCTGTTGTTGGGTATTCAGCCCTGTAAATGGGGGCACCCGAGAGCCCAGAATGGGGGTGGGTGGACCAAAGTTGAAGGCGAACAATCTCCCTTACCCGACTCCCTGACCTCAGGCTGCCAGGAAACCAATGAGCACACCCACAGTTCCGAACGCTGAAACGGGAGGCAGTTTAATCGCTCAAGTCAGGGCACCATGAAAAGCCTTTTCTTTTTAAAGGTAACACATTGAATTAAGTTTGTTATTTAACTTAGACATGATGTATAAATCGAGACAGTATGAATACAGGTAGCATAGTCCTCTAGGAACTGAATAAGAATATGGAGGATTAAGAACCACATCACAAAAAGAATAGTTCTTTGTAGTGAAAACTACAGTGTGATCCCTTTGTCACCATCTGCAGCAATTTCTCTGAAGTTGTTTTTAACCACTATATTCCATATTTCAGTTAATGTAGTATTACAGCCTAGAGGAGGACTCTGGGCACACACAGCCTGGGTTGGAATGACTAGCTTGGTGTCATTGGGCACTTGGCTCAATCAACTGAAACCTCTGTTTCCATGTTTGACATGTAGTAAGTACTCAATAAATCTTAGCTGCTATGATAATATGATTCTGAAGAAATTATAATTTTAAAACACAGTATTCAACACTTTTTTTTTTTTTTTTTTTTTGGTTTTCAGCTATAACTCTTCACATTCCGTCATAGTATTAATCTTAGACTGGGAGGCGTTCATGATAAAGACAATTTCATTTATCCCTTTGTGTCTAACTCTTAACATAGTACCTGGTGCTTAGACGGGGGTCAATGGATGGCATGAATGGCTGAATGGATGAATGAGGGAAATAAAAGTCATTTTATACTTAGAGATTTCTTTTTCAGTTGAGTAATGACTATACTTTTAAAAGATTCAGCAGAGTTTTAAAGGAATGGAAGTTTTTAGACACACTTTCAAAGAATAAAATTGGCTCAAAACCTTTTAAAAACCTCAGATGAACTTTTCAACACATCAGTAACTGTGATCTCCTTTAACCTAAAACACTCTTTGCATTTTTAACTACATTAATTTCCAAAGTTTCTTGGAATACTGATCGTTTGTGTGATCATTTAGTTTTTACCAGGTGTTTTGAATTGAATCCTTAGTTTTCCATCATGAGATGGCATAAGATATTTTTGTTACTTGGATAACTCTCAAAGAATAGGAAACTTGTGAAAATATCATAATAAGCTCCTCCAAATTTTTGTGGTCAAAAATATGTATTTTGTTTCCTCATAGTATGTGCTATTACTACTATCATGTTGCCCTAAACAGTAATTCTATATTTAACTATATTTAAATATTGAAGCCAGTGGTTCCCAACTTACGGTCAGATTTTATTCTAATAAATTCTGTTTTATGTTGATTTCTTGGAACATGAAGCAGATATTCCCAAAGAAATTATGTTTTGTAATGGGTATTGAGTCTCTCTACCTCATGAAAAAACCCTTTGGTTACTAATAAGATGAGATTGACGGGGATATTGTGTTTGAGAAATATGGACAGAGGGAGCAGACTACTTGTGTTGTGGCTCTGTGAGCACTAGACGTCTGACCTTAGACAAAACAATGATCTATAATTATGCTTCACAAATAGTCTCAATTTCAGCATGAATTTTAAGTACCGCATACATACATAAAAATGCATAAAATCTAAGTATACACCTTGATGAATTTTTATAAGTTGAATACATAGATACAACCGGTAGGCAGATAAAGAAACAATATTAACAACCCCCCAGATCTCTCTTGTTCTCTTTCAGTAATTAGTCCCTTTAGTTTTCCCTTAGTTTGTAAACTTTAAAGAAATGGAATCATAAAATATGTACTCTGTTTTAGCTGGAGTCTTTTGATCAATATAATATTTGTGTGTCCATTTTGCTATGTGTAATTGTAGTTGGTTTAGTTTCATTATATATATAAATTTTAGCATCAACCTGTCAATTTCCATGAAAGAGCTGAAATTTAGTTGGGATTACATCAAATCTATATTTCAATTGGCATATAATTGACGCATTTACATTATTAAGACTTTCAACCCACCTACATGATATACCCTTCCATTTATTTTGATCATCTTTCATATCTTTGATCTTTTTAATTTTTGGTATACAATTCTGGTACATATTTCATTAGATGTATGTTTTTTTATATCATTCTAAATTATTTCTTTTGCTATAATTAATTTTCTATTTTTTATTTTATGTCTATAAATATGATTTATTTTAGTTTCTTGATGTCATATTCAGCAATATTATTGGGGTGTCTGAGTGGCTTTGTTGGTTGAGTACCCGACTTTGGCTCAGGTCATGATCTCGCAGTTCAAGAGTTCGAGCCCCACATTGGGCTCTCTGCTGTCAGCATGGGGCCTGCTTCAGATCCTGTCTCCCTCTTTCTGCCCTCTCTCACTCATTCTCTTTCTCTTAAAAATAAATATTTAAGAAAAAATTTTAAAAAGAAGGCAAAAAAGAAAATAATGGTTATATGCATGAAAGGGAGACATAAATCATTATACATTTCTACATATTTTCCTGTGTAGAAGCTTAAGAGTCTTGAGAAACTATAATAGTTGAAAAGTTTAATAATCTTTCTCTTTTTTTTTAAGTGTATTTATTTTGAGAGAGACAGAGAGAGTGAGCAGGTGAAAGGCAGAGAGAGAGGAAGACAGGAGATCTGAAGCAGGCCCCATGCTGACAGCAGAGAGCCCAATGTGGGGCTCGAACTCTTGAACTGCGAGATCATGACCTGAGCCAAAGTCGGGTACTCAACCAACAAAGCCACTCAGACACCCCAATAATATTGCTGAATATGACATCAATAAACTAAAATAAATATATTTATAGACATAAAATAAAAAATAGAAAATTAATTATAGCAAAAGAAATAATTTAGAATGATATCAAAAAACATACATCTAATGAAATGTACCAGAATTGTATACCAAAAATTAAAAAGATCAAAGATATGAAAGATGATCAAAAAAATGGAAGGGTATATCATGTAGGTGGGTTGAAAGTCTTAATAATGTAAATGCATCAATTATATGCCAATTGAAATATAGATTTGATGTAATCCCAACTAAATTTCAGCTCTTTCATGGAAATTGACAGGTTGATGCTAAAATTTATATATAATAATGAAACTAAACCAACTACAATTACACATAGCAAAATGGACACACAAATATTATATTGATCAAAAGACTCCAGCTAAAACAGAGTACATATTTTATGATTCCATTTCTTTAAAGTTTACAAACTAAGGGAAAACTAAAGGGACTAATTATGAAAGAGAACAAGAGAGATCTGGGGGGTTGTTAATATTGTTTCTTTATCTGCCTACCGGTTGTATCTATGTATTCAACTTATAAAAATTCATCAAGGTGTATACTTAGATTTTATGCATTTTTATGTATGTATGCGGTACTTAAAATTCATGCTGAAATTGAGACTATTTGTGAAGCATAATTATAGATCATTGTTTTGTCTAAGGTCAGACGTCTAGTGCTCACAGAGCCACAACACAAGTAGTCTGCTCCCTCTGTCCATATTTCTCAAACACAATATCCCCGTCAATCTCATCTTATTAGTAACCAAAGGGTTTTTTCATGAGGTAGAGAGACTCAATACCCATTACAAAACATAATTTCTTTGGGAATATCTGCTTCATGTTCCAAGAAATCAACATAAAACAGAATTTATTAGAATAAAATCTGACCGTAAGTTGGGAACCACTGGCTTCAATATTTAAATATAGTTAAATATAGAATTACTGTTTAGGGCAACATGATAGTAGTAATAGCACATACTATGAGGAAACAAAATACATATTTTTGACCACAAAAATTTGGAGGAGCTTATTATGATATTTTCACAAGTTTCCTATTCTTTGAGAGTTATCCAAGTAACAAAAATATCTTATGCCATCTCATGATGGAAAACTAAGGATTCAATTCAAAACACCTGGTAAAAACTAAATGATCACACAAACGATCAGTATTCCAAGAAACTTGGAAATTAATGTAGTTAAAAATGCAAGAGTGTTTTAGGTTAAAGGAGATCACAGTTACTGATGTGTTGAAAAGTTCATCTGAGGTTTTTAAAAGGTTTTGAGCCAATTTTATTCTTTGAAAGTGTGTCTAAAAACTTCCATTCCTTTAAAACTCTGCTGAATCTTTTAAAAGTATAGTCATTACTCAACTGAAAAAGAAATCTCTAAGTATAAAATGACTTTTATTTCCCTCATTCATCCATCAGCCATTCATGCCATCCATTGACCCCCGTCTAAGCACCAGGTACTATGTTAAGAGTTAGACACAAAGGGATAAATGAAATTGTCTTTATCATGAACGCCTCCCAGTCTAAGATTAATACTATGACGGAATGTGAAGAGTTATAGCTGAAAACCAAAAAAAAAAAAAAAAAAGTGTTGAATACTGTGTTTTAAAATTATAATTTCTTCAGAATCATATTATCATAGCAGCTAAGATTTATTGAGTACTACTACATGTCAAACATGGAAACAGAGGTTTCAGTTGATTGAGCCAAGTGCCCAATGACACCAAGCTAGTCATTCCAACCCAGGCTGTGTGTGCCCAGAGTCCTCCTCTAGGCTGTAATACTACATTAACTGAAATATGGAATATAGTGGTTAAAAACAACTTCAGAGAAATTGCTGCAGATGGTGACAAAGGGATCACACTGTAGTTTTCACTACAAAGAACTATTCTTTTTGTGATGTGGTTCTTAATCCTCCATATTCTTATTCAGTTCCTAGAGGACTATGCTACCTGTATTCATACTGTCTCGATTTATACATCATGTCTAAGTTAAATAACAAACTTAATTCAATGTGTTACCTTTAAAAAGAAAAGGCTTTTCATGGTGCCCTGACTTGAGCGATTAAACTGCCTCCCGTTTCAGCGTTCGGAACTGTGGGTGTGCTCATTGGTTTCCTGGCAGCCTGAGGTCAGGGAGTCGGGTAAGGGAGATTGTTCGCCTTCAACTTTGGTCCACCCACCCCCATTCTGGGCTCTCGGGTGCCCCCATTTACAGGGCTGAATACCCAACAACAGAGCCTCATTATCGCAGATGCGGACCTTCGCAAGAGGGCATGGGTCACATTAGCTCCTTTGTTCTGTGCATTTTCCAAAACATTCCGTCTCTTTCAATTTCCCCATCTTTCTCCCTGGCTTGCCCTCCCTCTTCCTTCTGCAAACCCACCCCTTTCTGCCTCCATGTGCTTCCCCTATTATGTCGCTTTCCCTACAAAACAAAACTTAGCAAGTAGGCACATAGTGAAAATTCTAATGCTTGCTTGAGAGAGATGTGATGCCGTGCAAAGCAGATGGGAACTCAGCACTGCCTCCTGCTAAGAGGACCACAGACATCTCTGCCAGCAGCCTAGCAGCCACAGCAGACCTTGCTAAGCTCTCTGGGCATTGGAAAGACTATTCCAGAGGGACACCAGTAAGAATGTTCACCATCTTAGGAGAGGCCTACTGCCATGGAGAACTGGGGTACACATCACTGGCACAATATGGGAAAATTAATACATTGTAAGTCTCCTCTGCATTCTTCACACTGTTTCCCCTTGATGAAGGCATGAGATTAAACAAGAGTTAAACTAACTTGATGATGGTGTTATCAGTAGCATCATAAAATCTAACTGACTTCTTTCCTGGGTGGCTCAGTTGGTTAAACGTCCAACTTCAGCTCAGGTCACGATCTCGAGGTCCGTGAGTTAGAGCCCCACGCAGAGCTCTGTGCTAACAGCTCAGAACCTGGAGCCTGCTTCAGAGTCTGTGTCTCCTTTTCTCTTTGCCCCTCCCCTCTCTCAAAAAAAACCAAAACATTAAAAAATTTAAATGACTAGTTTCTTCTGCAGGCCTTTCCTTCCTCGCTATTCTACCACAGTCTTTTCTGAAAGTAGCAATAGCATTTCTGCTTTATGGATATGAGTGTTCCTGCTCCTCACCCTGCAGTCTGAGGGTGGCAATTGTCACCTGTCTATCCCAGCGAAATCACCAAGCCACACTTCACGAAAGACCTCCAGAAGATGCACAAGTACTAAACGTGCTCCAAAACCATCCGAAAGGCAAAACTATGATTGTTTAAATTTATACAATACCATGTGTGTTTGTCTATACCAGCATTCGCTGCCCAAGTCTAAGTTTCTGAGGAGCAGAACATTATAGGAATAGAAAATAGGTCTAGCATAGGAGCTAGACAGGCTTGTGTCCAAGATCGAGAAAAGGGAAGTGACTACCTTAAATACATGAAAGAGCACAATTACTTCTGTTGCTCAGCCCATATCTATACTTGGATAGCTATTGAATGTTCCTAACTCAAATCTTCCCAGTGATACATAAGGAGAAATGAAATTAATTATCAGATGACAAGGATGAAAGATGTATTTGAGATTTTCATGGACAACTATATTATGGTCTCTTTGCATTATTAATCGCTCGGTATTCATTCATTTTCTTACTTAAATCAAGCTAACAGAAATCTCTCAGATCCTGTGTTATTTCTTTTTAAGAAATGAAGGAATAAAATGACACATTTTAAACTTTCTTTTAAAAACATGGAATGGTTGGGGCGCTTGGGTGGCTCAGTCAGTTAAGCGTCCAACTTCAGCTCAGGTCACGATCTCGTGGTCTGTGAGTTTAAGCCCTATGCCGGGCTCTGTGTTGACAGCTTAGAGCCTGGAGCCTCAGATTCAGTGTCTCTCTCTGCCCCTCCCCTGCTCATGCTCTCTCTGAAAAATAAATAAAGATTATAAAAATAAAAAATAAAATAAAAATATAGAATGATCTTCAAATACTTCAAATAACAGTCTCCCTGGGTTATTTTCTCCCATCCTCCAATTTGTGGGCCGAATGTCCTTCACCACTTGGCACATTTTCATTCATAGTAAATATTTGAAACTACTTTTAAAAGTCATTTTAAGAGGCATCAGTAAATAGTCCTTTTAAAGAGACAATTTGAAAGAAAACTCTCATAAGGTTCTCCTCTCCACATAATACTTTGAAAGTTGTCTTAAACAATGGAATGCAGAAGATACTGAGGCTGGAAAAGTCTCCATGCAATTACAAAGAGTAGAGAAGATGCCGCATTTGCAATAGGCTTTGAACTACTTAGGGAGCAGAATTTTTATCAAGGTTTTTTCAGATGGCGAACTTCATACGTGAAGGCTGCTTGCTTTCTTTTAGACGAATAATTCCCCAAAGTTCCAAGCCGATCCCAAGTATATCTGCAAAGTTTATATTCTGTGATGAGACAAATTTCCTGCAAATCAGGATTTCTCTTCCCACTTTTTGATGTTGGGTTGCCTTGATTGGATGAAAACAAAAAAATAAGGAGCTGTCAATCTGGTTTTTTTTTTTTTCAGGTCTTTTCTGTTCCTTTTGAAATTAGTTACAGCCTGCTTTTTGTAGCGTTGTAACCAGCCTGACCTAATTTAATTACCATGACTTGTGTGGTTTCAAGATAAATACTTTTATTCAGTCCGTCTACTTTGTGGATGTTTCCCTCCTTTTCATACAGCCCTCTATATTTTAGCATTCAAAACCCTTGTCATTTCTTTCTTTATTGGGCTAACACAGAGTTAGTTTTTTGGTGGTGACTATATTCACGAGTTTTCTTTGATGCCATGCTTGCTCTCTCCCTGCTTTGCCGTATGTGTTTCTGTGCTGGGAATCATGGGCCTTTGTAGGATCCAGACTAAACATTCTTTGACTTGAATCACAGAGCATCACTACTGTACGTGTGTCTGGGCAGACCCAACTGCTCTAATTTAGAAACAGAAGGCGGGGGAAAGGAAACTGAAAGGAACATGGCAGGGACTTGGGCTTAGAAACATCGCATTGAAAATTTCAGCCCGCAGAATGCACTACCAGGCCCAGGAAAAGATTAGACATTCACTCTGGCTATTTAAAATGGGAAACCTATTTCTGTTATTCCAGACTCACTGCAAGTCTTGTAAAGGGAATGCTTACCACTTTACTGGTGCTTTCTTCCTGAGGAAAGAAGGCATGCGGAAAGATTTTCACAGTAAAAAGATCGCACGCTCTGACCATTGAGCTATAAGCTCTAATAAAATGAACATCATCATAACAAGGGTAGTGAATAAGCAGCACTAGGGTCTCACGAGGGAACGCTTAGATTGATTGGAGTTAATCTATTAACCTCGTTGAGCTCACTTGATATCTACCATCTGAGGGAGCCCTTTATTTTTCCCAGAAAGGAACATATGCCTAATACTTAGGGGGAATAAAACAAAGTGTAAGATCAGCTCTGAGCCCTGCACAGATTGTGTCTTGCTACAGGTGTTGTGTCGCCCTTTGCCCGCCCCTACAGACCCTCCTCTTAAAAAAGGTTCCCACAGCACGGTGCCTTTGCAAATTGTCCCACAGAAAACGTGAATGGGGCCTATTCTGCCACATGCAACACCATCTGAAACGGCACAAAATCCCGCTGTTCCACAAAACAGACCATTCTATTAAAAAAAAAAAAGTCAGAGAAAAAGAAATTCAAGAATGCCGGTTCCCTTCACAATCTCTGATTTGCTAGGGTGCGTGAAAGGAGCTTTTTTCATCTTGCAAATGAAGTAAAAAAAATAATAATTACAAAGACATCAATAAGAAAGAGGTTCTATTTGAACTGTACAAATAATATTGTACCTTAAACAAACAGAAGGAGGCTTTTTTGTAAAAGCCAAAAGCCAAAACCCTGCAGATTAGCAGTGGAACAGTTTCATTACCTGGATTTTCACAATCCATCAACATTGCCAACAGAGCAGTTTCCTGCCATATTGGTCTTTAGATAGTGACAAGTCCCTTCAAACTAATCTTTAGCCAAAGAATACCGAGCATAAATGTAATAAAACAATGCCAAAAATCCCACCACGAGACATCACAGTTTATACCCAATTAATTAGTATGCTCAGGTTACATTTAATTTGGGGAAGCAAATATCTCTGTAGCATTTTAAGTAGTTTATGGTTAATACTGAATACTCTTTTTTTCCCAATCATCTATGAGCTATGAATGAAGCTCCTTCATTCACTAGAGTCAAAGATGCAGAGAACTTGATTTCTGAGTTAATAACTCTGATGTTAATCACAGAAAATACAGCAGGAGCCTGGTACCAATCAAAGATACCGAGGTGACCACCAAAGAGGAGGATACCTTCTGGTGCTCAGAGCAGGGACTATATGGAATATGCAAAACTTCTGAAAGAATCTCATACTCTGGTAACAGCCACCAAGCTACATAAATTTTCAACTGCATATAGTTCAAGATCAAAGTACATGATTTTATATAGGAGCTCCTAATTATTTCCAATTTAACTATATAATTTACCCCACATTTAAATATTAATATAGCCATTATTATTTATGCATTAATTTTCCAATTTGTGTTTGGCCTCAGAAGACCTATCCATAGGCTTATTTTAAGATAACATATGGGTAAATCACTAGCACTATAAAAAAGAAAAGTAAATATAGTAAGAGTAGAATAAAGACATCTTAATCTTAATTGATTTATATAAAAAGAGGCTATCAAGCTACATAACTATCTCAACAAATTTTTCCCTGAAATGTGTATTAAATACTGCACATTTAGAATTAGGAGAATTCTAAAATAAAGATATTAAGAGTAAATTTAGAACTACTGAGTATTAAAATATAATTTAAGCTAAAGTAATGTTCAGTATTGATTTAGAGATGAATGGACTGAACAGTGAAATAAAATAAATAGTCCAAAAGAGAAACAACTCTGTATAAAATTTGGTTTATAAAAATGGTAAAATTTTAAGCAGTTGAAAAAAATAGATCGATAAACGATATTGAGATAACTGGCTAATCTTTGAGGGGAAAAATAAATGGAATCCCTAAATTGATCTCCTATGAAATTAATTCCAGGGAGATGAAGAACTTAAAGTCTATAGAAAAAATAGCCCTTGCAACACAGGGAGAAAAAACGTGTATTTATAAAATAATCTTGGCATGGAGGGAACCTTTGAAAGACTTTGCTTAAAAACAAGACTAAAAACCAGAAATAATAATCACAAAATTGATTACAATTTTGATCATAAAATTATGAAATATGTCATAAAGTTAAAACACATATTTAAAATTTTAGGACAAAGTATTACAAAATAAATGGCAAAAAGGGAAGAGTTGATGTCTGAAACATATACGAGCACTTGCAATAAGAGAAAGTAAATATTCCAAAGCAAAAATTTAAGGAAGTATATAGTCCATTCAATTGATACAGCTAATAATATTAATGATGATAATAATTGATGAGTTCCAAGCTTTGAATGAAAGAAATGAGATGCAACGTGTTATTGGATTATCACAAAAGGGTATAAAATTTGCACTCATTTTTATACCAGTTTAGTAGATAAGAGAATTGAAGCTCAGAGAGTCCCATATCGAAACTTACATAATTGAAGAGTAACAGAGCAGGGACTCGATTTGTCTGACTCCTAAATCTGTGATCTTAATTATTGTTCAATAATATCTCCCATAAATATAGAAATATTAAAGTCTACAACCCGCTTCTCTATGTGACCTCCAAGAACCAGCAGCATGGGCATCAAATGAGAATTTATTAGAAATGCAGAATCTAAGTCCCCACCCTAGACCACAGAATCAGAATATGCCTTTTAAAAAGATTCCCACCACATTTGTAGATCAGATGACCAGTAGTAGTAGACTTGCCCGAATCTACGTGTCCAATGACGATGATGTTGATATGAGTCTTTTCCTTTCCCATTTTGGTTTAGGTTTAGCAGTGATTTTCACACACCTGTGTTCTGGCGGCAAAACCTGTGTTTTAAGCAAAAAAAAAAAAAAAAAAAAAAAAAAGTGCTGGGATCGACAAGGGAACTATCGAAAAATTTGAGGAGGCTGCTGAGATGGGAAGGGGCTCCTTCAATATGCCTGGGTCGTGGATAAACTGAAAGCCGAACGTGAACGTGGTGTCACCATTGATATCTCCCTGTGGAAATTCGAGACCAGCAAGTACTATGTGACCATCACTGATGCCCCAGGACACAAAGACTTTATCAAAAGTATGATCACTGGCACATCTCAGGCTGACTGTGCTGTCCTGATCGTTGCTGCTGGTGTTGGTGAATTTGAAGCAGGTATCTCCAAGAATGGGCAGACCCGTGAGCATGCCCTTCTGGCTTACATGCTGGGTGTAAAACAGCTTATTGTTGGTGTTAACAAAATGGATTCCACTGAGCCGTCCTACAGCCAGAAGAGATATGAGGAAATCATTAAGAAAGTCAGCACCTACATTAAGAAAATTGGCTACAATCCCGACACAGTAGCATTTGTGCCAATTTCTGGTTGGAATGGTGACAACATGCTGGAGCCAAGGGCTAACATGCCTTGGTTCAAGGGATGGAAAGTCACCTGTAAAGATGGCAATGCCAGTGGAACCACACTGCTTGAAGCTCTGGATTGCATTCTGCCACCAACTCGTCCAACTGACAAGCCCTTATGTCTGCCCCTCCAGGATGTCTACAAAATTGGTGGTATTGGTACAGTCCCTGTGGGTCGAGTGGAGACTGGTGTTCTTAAACCTGGCAAGATGGTCACTTTTGCTCCAGTCAACGTTACAACTGAAGTAAAGTCTGTTGAAATGCACTATGAAGCTTTGAGTGAGGCTCTTCCTGGGGACAAAGAAATTGAACGAATATTATCCCCAATACCTGCCACCCCAGTCTTAATCAGTGGTGGAAGAACGGTCTCAGAATTATTTGTGTCAATTGGTCATTTAAGTTTAATAGTAAAAGACTGGCTAATGATAACAATGCATTGTAAAACCTTCAGAAGAAAAGGAGAATGTTTTGTGGACCATTTGTTTTTTTCTGTGTGTGGCAGTTTTAAGTTATTAGTTTTTAAAATCAGTACTTTTTAACGGAAACAACTTGACCAAAAAACTGTCACAGAATTTGAGACCCATTAAAACAAAAGTTTAATGAGAAAAAAAAAAAAAAGATTCCCAGGTGCCTTGGTAGCTTAGTTGGTTAAACATCGATGCTTGATTTTGCCTCAGGTCAGGATCTCACGGTTTGTGAGGTTAAGCCCTGCATCGGGCTCCATGCTGACAGCATGGAGCCTCCTTGGGATTCTCTCTCCCTCTCTCTCTCTGCCCCACCACAACTTACTCTTCCTCTCTCTCCCCCACTCTCTCCCTCTCTCTCTCTTGCCCCACCATTACTCTCTCTCTCTCTCTCTCTCCTCTCTCTCAAAATAAATAAATAAACTTTTTTAAAAAAGGTTCCTATTGACACTCATGCACTTTAATAAGCACTAGTGCTTATCAAACTTGATAATCATTAATTTTGATTAACAAGCATTAATCAAAAAATACTTTAGGGGCACCTGGGTGGCTCAGTCCATGATTTCGGCTTAAATTCTGATCTTAGAGTTCATGAGCTTGCGCCCCAATTTGGGCTCTATTCTGACAGCCAGGAGCCTGCTTGGGATTTTCTCTCTCCTCTATCTCTGCCCCTCCCCCCTCTCTCTTTCACGCTCTCTCTCAAAATAAATAAATAAACATTTAAAAAACACTTTAAAAAGTAAAGTATCTATATCAATGGTATAGATAAAAAAGATCATAGGTGGGATTGGGAGAAGTGGGGAATGGGAAGAGAAAAGCCACACAGTATGTAGTTGGAAACCTTTAGAGGAACTTTGTGGATATACCACAAATTTAAAATGGGTTTGAACTTGCAATCTCACTTCTGAGCATTTATCCTGCTCTGTCCTTTGGACAGA
The DNA here is from genome assembly GCA_030068075.1 of Paguma larvata. NCBI lineage: Eukaryota > Metazoa > Chordata > Mammalia > Carnivora > Viverridae > Paguma > Paguma larvata. Next base: position 72,135 of record JAINVK010000505.1, read on the forward strand.
GTCCAAAGAGATGCACTGTATTAGTTTCCTACTGCTGCTGTGACAAATTACTACAAACTTAGTGGCTTAACACAACACAAAATTATTACCGTACAGTTCTGAAGGTCAGATGCCCTAACATGGACTTGTGGGACTAAAATCAAGGTGTCAGCAGGGCTGCACTCTTTCTGTATTTCTTGGTTTTTCTGTTTATAAAGGTTGCCTGGATTCCTTTTGCTCATGGCCCCTTCCCTCCATCTTGAAAGCCCACAACATGGCATCTTCAAACCTCTCTCTCATCCACAGTCTCCTTCTCTGGCTCTTATCTCCTTTTAAGCGCTCATGATTACATGGGGCCCACCTGGATAATCCACGCTAATACCTTTTCATAAAATCTTTAACTTAATCACATCTACAAGGTCCCTTTGACTATGTAAGGTAGCATATGCATGGGTTTCAGGTACTAGGAGGGGACATATTTGGAAGTCCATCACTGGGTCTGCCACAGACACAACGAGATTTTTTTTTATTACAGTGATATTTTAATAGTAAAAAATTAAGAACAATATAAATGCCCATTCATATAGGGACTGTGGTGTTTTCAAGGAATGCAGTACTATGTGGCCATTAAACATTATGACAACTATCTCTATTGAGCGAAATATTCCATACTTTGATGCAAAAGAAAAAGCCAGTTACAGAACACTTCGCATACATATGCAGAATCAGACAGATCTACAGAGCCACAGAGACACAGAGAGATGGAGAAAGAGAGAAAAATGAAACTGGAAGTTTCACCATTATATTAACAGTATTTGTCTCTGAACAGAGCATCTTGTGGTGATTTTTACTCTCTTTATGACACTTGTCTGTATTATTTGGATTCCTTACAATAAACATGTATCATTCTTGTCATCATATAAAAATCAGAAATTGTTTTCATTTACGACACGTATTTTGCTAGACATCTAAATGTTCATGAACACCTTTTTTTATTAGCATGTTGATTTGGAGACAATGAAACATGGTAGCCTGAAAAACCAGAAGGTGCATGTTCTGATTTGGTATGTCCATCTTAGGACGTATACTGCACAAAATGCCAGGATATCTGGAAGGAACTGATGAATTTAGCTCAAATCTGTGTAAGTATGTAAATAGAACCTAATAATACTAAACTTCTGGCAACAAGGTGATAGCCTTGATAAATATTCTCACCTTGATGGAGCACAATTGCTCTAAGACCTAACTCACTAAGTGCATAATATGCAGGATTCGATAAATACTCCTTAGCTCCTTGGATGTGGGCTCATTTACAGATCAGCAATTTAATTTTCGTAGTAAGAAACCTGTAACTAGTTAGGCCAAAAAGTCTTGGAAGTATTAGAAAATAAAATTAGCCAAGCAGAAAGGCCTTGAGGGAATCTAGCCTGTGTAAAATATCTAACACTTAAAACATTTTAGAATGCATTTGAAATCAAAGGAGTTTGGAACCAACCCCACTTCCTAACAGCCACCAGATATCTCAGTTTAAATTATGCTTGTAACCCATGGGGTTAAGACAGTATCCTCTTATCAGGAAAATTGGTTGATTATTGAACATCAAATAGTTTCTTTGCAGATTAAATGAGATACAGCATGTAAAGCACCTAGTACAATGAATGGTACATAGTTTGTAATATTAAATTCCAAGTTAATATATAAACTCATTAAATCTTAGTTATTTTTTTCATCCATCATTTGATATGTAAGGAGAACTATGTTCAGTGAATTATTACTACTCATCAGGAAAAGAATGCCTTTGAATGGGAGACATATGAATACTGAATATCTAAAATCAAAATTTCAGGCAGGATTAAGGGGCATAAAACATTTGTACCAAAGGGCTATTAAGAATCTGTTACTGGGGTGCATGGGTGGCTCAGTTCATTAAGCGTCTGACTCTTGATTTCAGCTCGGGTCATTGTCTCACAGTTCCTGAGTTCAAGCCCCACAATGGGCTCTGCACTGGCAGCCTGGAGCCTGCTTCAGATTCCTGTCTCCCTTTCTCTCTGCCCTGCCCCCTGCTTGCACTCTCTCATTCCAAAAAACAAATAAAACATTTAAAAAAAATTTTTTAAGTCAGTTGCTTAGTTAGTAAACTATATTAATATCACTATTGTTGCAAGCCAAATGTTTGCTATTTCTAATCCTCTGGCACTTGCCCTACAAGCAGTCTGTAGACAAATGTAGTTGAAGGTGGGGTATGTTTCTCATTGTCTAAGAGCAAAACATAATTTTACCTCTCCTTTATGGGTATGAATTATTTCCCACAAGGGTTTATAAAGCAGGAGAATATCCATTTTAGGTAGAGATTTTAGCATCTAAAAAGGACTGGGGATATTAATGAAATCAAGAGGCTCTGTTCAATTAGATGACAGAATCATGCCCTGGGATGGCACCACAGCTTTCAAGATGTGTGGAGGTGTCACGGGTGATAAATAGAAAAGTGCCTCCCACGAGTCCTTAATAATGACAAGAACAACCTGAACTGATCATTTTCCATGGTCCAGGCTCCTTCCTCTGCACTTTACTCGCAATACCTCACTTGATGTACACTTGAGCCCCATGAGATACCTACTATTATTAACTGATCTATACAAATGAGAAAACGGAGAATGACAGGCTATGGGACTTGCTGAAATTCACACAGCTATTAACTATCACAGGCAGGATCCAAACCAAGGAAATTAGACTCTAGAGTTTTATGGTGAACCATGAATCCACACTGCCTCCCTTACTGTCACGTTTCTGGGGTAATACCCGAAAGGGCTCTTCACAGCGGAGCTTGGGAATATGATTTGTGATGAGTTCAATCTATCGGGTTTAGTAACTACTATTTCTTAAGCTCCCAAAATTGGATAATATTAGGGAAACTGAGGCAATTTGGTAAAAATCAAATTGGCATTTGGAACAGTTATATCTTGTTCTGAGCCCCTTATATACTAATCTAATCTATCAATGTATTTTATATCACCTAAAATTACTTGTACCAAGCATGACAAGCTCCTAGGCACTAAATAGATGTAATCTAATTTTGAAGTAAAAATTGTATTTCAATAGGGTTTGAAAATAGGATTTCTTCTCTATTCATATCTTGAGACATCCAGAATCTCATACTGAGTACTTTGAGAGGCATGTATTGGCAAGTCTTAATTTTCTGGAAAAATATCAGAGCTGAATCCAACTCAGTGACAAGGTGACTCCTTATTACCATTGCTGAAGATTTTGTCTGTCTTTACTTCCTTTAACGTTGCTGGATCCAGGTTCGGATTCATCTCTAGTTCTTCCAACCAAGCTATGGTTTTGTCTCTTGCTTGATTTGTATTCCTCAGAAGCTCAACTGCCATAATAAGATGGAAAAAAGAGGGCAAGTTCAAAGCAGTTCCTGATCTTACCCTCTTCCCACCTCCACCACGCAGCCATTTATGGGCTCCAGTCTGGTCCCCAGCAGCCTTCCTGCCGTCCAACCTCTCCTACTCGCTATCCTGGCAAAGCATTCCACTCTGATATCATAGCCAAGAGTGGTCTATAAGAAGCCTGGCTTTCCATGAATGTGGGTGAGCCTATTTCAAACTTTGTTTACCTTTGAAGGGGACACACATTGAAAGGTGCTGGTAAGCACACTGAGATGCCATGGAAGTTCTGTGTGCCCCACCCTCCGCATACCGTGCTCCGTGCATCTTTTCCATTTGTCTGTTCCTGAGTTGTATCCCTTATAATAAATCAGTAAGTCACATGAGGAGGACAACTGAGAGAGTTTTAAAATATTCCTCTTCTGGAGTCAAAATCACAAACTCTGTATTAGCTTGAATTTGTCTTAAGAAGTCCCTGAGGTGGATGTTGTGCTCGTGCCTTAAAAATAGATGGTAGTAAAGACAGAACAAGTAAAAGTTAAAAAGAAATGCAAAGCAATACCATTCTGGTTCACATAAATAGACTTCTGTGTGGTCCAGTGATGAATGTATGGCAAGGACAACATGAAATCATTGAAACAGGACGCCATTCACTGTACGGAATTGCCATCATTTTTCTGATATTATCTGATATTTCTTAATTTATGTCATATACTTTTAATTCTCCAGAGTCCAACAGAAGGAAACAACCATTATTTTTGTTAGTATTTCCCTTTTTTGTAAAACACAAAAATGATTAGAAAATAAGGTCATCTCGAATGGATAAAGAAGATGTGGCACATATATACAATGGACTACTACATGGCAATGAGAAAAAATGAAATCTGGCCATGTGTAGCAACATGGATGGAACTGGAGGGTATTATGTTAAGTGAAATAAGTCAGTCAGAAAAAGACAGATACCATATGTTTCCACGAATAGGTGGACTTTGTGAGACTAAGCCAAAACCAGGGGGAGGGGAAGAGGGGAAAGGAAAAACAGACACAGAGAGGGAGGGAGATAAAACATAAGAGACTCTCAAAGACTAAGAACAAACTGAGGGTTAGGGAGGTGAGGGAGGGGGGAGAGGGGGTGACGGGCATTAAAGACGGCACATGTTGGGATGAACACTGGGTGTTATATGTAAACCAATTTGAAAATAAACTATTATAATAAAAAATAAAAAATAAAAAGAAAGAAAGAAAATAGGGTCATCTCAATTCTACTCAACATCCAATTCTGCCATGTTTATAGCTAACTTTACAAAGAAAAATCCCAAATCTATGGCTTGTATTTGAGGTCATCCATCCATTACTACAGCCTTCCTTCCCAAGTTAACTCTAAGTACCTATAATGTTCAAAACCTACACTCACCCCATATTCATTTCATATTTCCTGGGAATACCATATACATTTCCATTCTCGTGTTTGTATTTGTGCTCTTATTTGGTTATAGGATCTCCCCCTACTTTCCTACTCTAATACTGAACACTATTTGCTGTTTGGCTGATACACAACCGTCCATGGAGTCTCTTCTGATCTAGGAGCATTTCTTTTACCAAAGCGGGAATGATCTTTAGTCTCCAAATTCCAGTTTATTCCAGGGATAGAGAGCTCTTTATATTGCTAGATGATCAATTTCAATAAAATGTTTAGTTTTTATTGATGAAAAAAGAAAAGGTGGAGAGGAAAAGAAACTCCAGAATCCCTGACTATTCAGGGCCGGCAGTATAGGAATGAATATACATTCAGAAAAGCTGACATTTAAAATAAGGAGGAAGAATGACCAAAAAAAATTTGCAAATGACATATCAGATAAAGGACTAGTATCCAAAATCTATAAAGAACTTATCAAACTCAAAACCCAAAAGACAGATAATTTAGTGAAGAAATGGGCAAAAGACATGAATAGAAACTTTTCCAAAGAAGACATCCAGATGGCTAACAGAAACATGAAAAATGCTCAACATCATTCATCATCAGGGAAATAAAAATTAAAACCACAATGAGATACCACCTCATGCCTGTCAGAATGGCTAAAATGAACAACTCAGCAACAACAGATGTTGGTGAGGAGGCAGAGAAAGAGGATCCCTTTAGCGCTGCTGTTTGGAAGACAAAGTGGTGGAGCCACTCTCGAAAACAGTATGGAGGTTCCTCAAAAAATCAAAAATAGGACTACCCTACGACCTAGCAACTGCACTACTAGGCATTTATCCAAGGAATACAGGTGTGCTGTTTCGAAGGGGCACATGCACCCCAATGTTTATAGCAGGACTATCAACAATACCCAAACTATAGAAAGCCCAAATGTCCATTGAGAGATGAATGGAGAAAGATGTGGGATATATATACAATGGAGTGTTACTCAGCAATGAAAAAGAATGAAATTTCACCGTTTGCAACAATGTGGATGGAACTAGAGATTATTATGCTAAGCGAAATTAGTCAAAGAAAGACAAACATCATATGACTTCACTCATATGGGGAATTTAAGATACAAAACAGATGAACATAAGGGAAGGGAAACAAAAATAAAAAACATGGAGGGGGACGAAACATAAGGGACCCTTAAATGCAGAGAACAAACTGAGGGTTGCTGGAGGGGTTGTGAGTGGGGGGATGGGCTAAATGGGCAAGGGGCTTAAGGAGGACATTTGTTGGGATGAGCACTGGGGGTTATACAGAGAAGATGAATCTCTGGGTTCTACTCCTGAAATCACTACTGCACTATATGCTAACTAACTTGGATATAAATTAAAAAAAATAAATAACAAATTTTTTAAAAAGATATTTATAAACTATTCTTAAAAATTAAAGAAAGAAAAGGCAGCCATGTATCCCCAAACAGAATTCTGGCTCTGTCACCATGAAGCCATGAGACTTTGTGAAAGTAATTCTTTTCCAGATATAAAATATTACATAATAAATATGCACTTCCAGGGTAAAAAAAAATGACCCCAAAATTAATTTATGTTAAAACAAACAAGTTTTTCACAGGTGCCTAAGGAACCACAGTGTAAAGTGGTGTCAGTGCCATTACAGGCCAAAGCCCTGGTGTTGTCAGAAGTCAGGCTTTAGCCTAAAAATTGGATCTGTCCAAAGAAAGTGAAAGAACAATTTTTGCGATGACTGAAAACATTCTGCCCTACAATAGGAGAGATCTAGATTGGCTTTTTATTCTAAACTCAAAGTGGAAAGAGCGTATCATTTAGAGAGTTGGATGATGAGATGGAATGTAAAGTTTTATGGTTAACATCTGCACTGAGCACGGAGGAACTAGAGAAGTACTTTTGCGTGCATACGTTAAAATCAAATAGACTATCAGTGGACCAAAAGTTTACTTCTTAGTTTTAAAATTTTTATAAACCTAAAATTATTCTGGTACTTAGCTTACTTAGCTTTCCTGTTCTTTCCTATAAAAAATTAATATTCCATTTCATGGTATTCTATTACTTTGTCATTTGTCCATTGATTGTAAACATTCTTTAAAAATAGGAGCTTCTTAGAAAGTTAACATGCTTGTTTTAGATATTCTTCTTATTTTAATAGGTGGAATTGTGGGGGCTGGTATGAATACAATTTTCCATCTTTTATGAAGTGAATCCCCATAGATGATCACATCCCTGAAATAGTACCTGTCTTTTTGCTGCCTTTCTTAAAGAGTATTTTCTAAAAGCTTATATTATGTATTGGAATATTCCCAGTACTTTCTGTCTCATTTTCAGACTATGAGTTCAATCAAGGAAGTGCCGAAATACCTAGAATTAAGTTTACTACAATTTGCTGAGGGTTAGCATGCTCAAGATGTATTAGTCTCCTAATCTTGCACAACAAAATATCACAAACATAACAGCTTAAAGCAACACCCATTTATTACGTCACTATCATGGACATCGGAAGTCTGGTCAAAAAAGACTGGGTTCCCTACTCAAGTCCTATAGGCTCAAACTAAGTGTCAACTGGGCTGCATTCTCATCTGGAGCTTGGCTCCTCTTTCCTCTTTCTGCCAATTACTTAGAGTTGCAGGATTGAGGTCCCTATTTCCTTTCTAGTTTTCAGCCAGAGTATGCTCTCAGCTCCTTGAGGCTCCCACAGTTTCTTGCTTCATGGGCCCCTCCATCATCAAGTTAGCAACGGAACACTGAGTCTATCTGGAGCTTCAAAGCTTTTACTCCAGAGAGATTAAAAGAGAATGTCACCTGTTTTAAGGGCCCGCCTGATTAGATGAGAGCTGAGGATAATCTCGTCTCTGAAATCAACTGCCTCATATAGCATGAACTAACCATTATATTCACAGATACCTCCACACTTAAGGGGCTCGAGATATACAGGGCATAGGTCATGGAGATCATCTTTGAATTCTGGCTACCACACAGGCCATCTAAGGTCTAAGGGGAAGTATCAAGAACTGCCCAGATAAAGCAAGTTTGACCTATCTCTGAAGCCCGGAAAAGCAATAGACCAAGGAGCATTTATACAATTGTTAGTGTCCTTGAAGCAAGAACATGTCTGTATAGTTCATCACTGTATTTGTAGTGCCTCGCATTGTGTTGGGGGCATAACAAATGATTCATGAAGAGATATTGTATAAGAGGATGATGGATGGATAAGAAACACTCTTGCATTAGGGAGTGGAGAATGGGAGAATAGGCCAAAACACAAAGTCACATTGGTCAAGACCATTTACTGAAGTCATATGAATGAAGACTAGAAATCTGTAACAAGCTAGATAAATAAAATGGACCAGAAATTCAGCTGAAGAAGAAATCAACAGGCAACCAGGGAAGAGAGAATAAGATCAAAATGGATATTTTGAAGAAGATACAGGGAACAGATTTAGGTGAAAAGAAACACAGGAGTAAAAGCAGATGAAGCAAAGTCCCTGATAATTTAAGAGGGATTCGGATCAAGAGCAAAATCGAAGAAGGGATACTAATCCCTCCAACACTGGATGAAAGACGATAAAAATGCTGTCACATATAAATAAGCATGAGGGAGTTTTGTGGGCAGTGGAAAGAAGCAGGGTGGAGAGGTGAGCAAAATTTCCAAAACTTATTGAGTTGGTGGGGAAACAAGATTATCTATCAAGAATAAGCAGGGTTCGAAACTGTAGGCCCTGAGGAAAGAGTAAAGGTTTGAAATACTACTATGGGAAATGGTCAATTTTACAGGTCAAAACAAGTAAAATTATGAAGCACCAAATGATGTTGATGTTCAAGAACTTATAATTAATAGAGAGATTTCTATCAAAACTTTTGTGCACCAGGATAGGTCTACCTATTTGCCTATTTTTTGGCTATTTGTTATAGAAAGATGACATAGGGGCCTAAACATTAAACCTCCCAATGAGGACATAGTTTAAATGGCTCGTAACGGAGTTAGGCTCAGAAAAGAGAAAGGAAAGCAGAAAGGACTGATAAACGAAGAAAATGGAGTGTCAAGAAGTGATACGTCTTAAGGTTGTAGAGTGGACTGAGTTAGAAAAAAGGCAGAGAAATGGAAAGAATAGCAGATTTTGTTCAGAAAATGGGCAGTTAAAGATTACAGTTAAAAGTTTTACAGATTAAAGCTACAGTTCAAGATTGCAAAACACACCGTGATCACACGGATAATAAATCCAAGTTGAAACAACATTGAAAGTGCCAGCAGAAGAGGGAAAATGTGTTTGTTGAAGTTAAGAGACAAAGGAAATCTAAGACCAGATAGTAATTGATCATCATTTTATACGGATGTTGGAATCACACAGCATGATGGCCAGAGATGACTGGAAGGACTATGAAATATCTGCTGTCCTTAATAAGCGTGACAGAGTGCTCACTACCCTGGAGGCTCTGAGAATACCTCCAAAACAAGAAGTATATACAAGTATGAAGTATAAAAGAAAAATAGAGAGGAAAAAAAGCTTCACTCAGGGCTTTGGCTGTGGCTTAGAGAAGAGCCCATATTCATTTATAGTGAGAGGCTGGATTTGTTCTATGAAAAACCAAAGATTTAGGGCATACCAACTCACACTTATAATAATTAGATTTGGTGACCACTACAAGTAAGAGAATAAATATATTACGTTCCTTCATAGCTAGTGCAATAATTCCATGTTGTCAGTCAATACTTCTTGTCTTTTTTGATAGAGTAACAGTTCTTTATCATTCTCCTAAGAAATTGTGTGTGTGTGTGTGTGTTTTTGGGAGGGAGGAGTGTTTGCTTGTGCATATTATATATCATATATTATGTTTATACTAAATCTATCTCTCTAAACTTTACAGAGTCAAAGTTAGAAATTAAGGATTGCTTAACAAAAATGAGAACAGCCAAGAATATGTAGAATCCTTACTCACCTTCAGTATGTCTTCTTTCAGCTTATTTGAGCAGTGAGTAGTTCATAAATGAAGACCTGAAAAATTAATCCTCAGAAAGAGGCCAAATTAGAGAATTTAAGAAACACAATTTTTATTACTATTTGTATCTACATCATTGCATCACAAAATTTACAATCCTAGTTGAAAAACAATCAGATAATGTTAAATCCTTTGTATTTCAATTATTCCTCTACAAAGCAATGCTTCACTTCCTAAATAAATATGTACTTTTAGCACCTGTTATGTCCTGTTATGGGCTAGGCATTTTAGGCATGGCAGTGTACAAAGAAAATTTGTCTGTAGAGTCTTAGATGTTTAAAACTTAATACCAGGGGCGCCTGGGTGGCTCAGTGGTTAAGTGTCCGACTTCGGCTCAGGTCGTGATCTCACAGTCTGTGAGTTCGAGCCCGCATCGGGCTCTGTGCTGACAGCTCAGAGCCTGGAGCCTGCTTCGGATTCCGCGTCTCCCTCTCTCTCTCTGACCCTCCCCCCACTCATGCTTTGTCTCTCCTGCTCTCAAAAATAAATAAAAACATAAAAATAAATAAAATAAGTAAAACTTAATACCAGAAAATGTAATCACCATTTGAGATACAGAAGCACATATGAAAGTTTATAAAGAAAAAAGGCATGTTAACTGAAATTTTTTAAAAAGAGTCATTTATCTCTATTTTGAGGATATTATTATTTAAGGAACTTGAAACTTAAAAACTAAAATCTCTAGTTCCTTTCATGCTGACCGTATTCACGACAGAATAAGAAGACTTTTAGACAATATAATTTCGTTTTTATCTTCTTGCATTCAAAGAATTTGACCAAGTGATTGACATAACAGTAAATAATGGAAAAAGAATTATATTTGTCTTATCTGATGTATTAACATCATATATCAAGTAGAATAAAAAGTTTAAATAGATTCCTTTTTTGACTAATACCAAAGCATCCAAAAACACTTTTAACATTTAATAACAGAGATGAGCTTTCTCCCTAAATTAATTATGCAGATTACAACAAAGAAGATCTCAAATTTTCTAAAGAACGAGACATTTTCATGGATAAAAATTTTGCATATATGTTATTTAAAGTCAAATCATGTACACAAGCTTACGTTAATACTGTCTTAAACTGTTTTAAATATATTAATTAGAATTTGTAGCATTTAAAATTACTCGATGTGATTTATGTTGTGCTTCCTCTGAAAAGTACAAACGCCAGTGAGACCTAGATTTCCCATCATTACTTTGAATTGAAGAAAAGAATAAGATCAAACTCTCTAAGTGTAAAGTAATATATTTTGAAATCGTTAACAAAGGAAATCATTCTTATTAAATCTGACATAACACATGTTTTAAAAAAAAACAAAAAACAACTGTGAAACTTAAAAAAATGGGATTAAAACAATATTTAATGAGTCCACATGAAATATTTTGTCTGCATTGAAGTAGAAAGATGATACCTGTTATAAAAGCCGAGTCTCTGGTGACTCATTTCTACGGCTAATTTGTGAAATAGTCTTCCTGAATTCAATCTTCCTGTCCCTTCGCTCCATGATGCTCTTCTTGTCTTCACACTTATTCCTTTCCCGTACCTGCTCTCCCCATTTATTAAAGAAGCAAAATGCCTGCACCGACCTGTACAGACAGAAGACCAATACAAAACATTTGACATTCTGATTTTAAATAATATGGTTTGGCAAAAGTTAGATTTCTTCTTAAAACAAAGTTAGGAACTGATTTCCAATTATTACTAAAACGATCCATGGTTATGACAGAATTAGAATATAAACAGTTAAGTGTACAAAAATCTACATATGTAACAGTCCATCACACACAGACACATAGGTTTTAAATACATATATTCTCATAATATATATATTCACATATATACTCATAAAAACATGTTATAAAATCATATTATAACATATATGTTATTTTGAAATGTGCTTTCTCATTTGAAAACTATATATAAAAATGTCTCGCCACCAATGGCACTCTTGCTGACCAGTGGACCAATTCTTTCTTTTTTTTTTTTTTTTTAATGATAGTTGACAAGGTGTACATAATTTGGCACTCTCATAGCTAAAACTGTAGAGGAGGTCAGCTTCTCTGGAGTGAATTTAGCAGTATATTTCAAGAGCCTTAAATACAACTTAATGATGGTAAAATGTGAAAGTCTCTACCCCTCCCATTTTGGATGTGTACAGATTTCCATTATAAGGATATTTGTTACAATGTACTTTATAATTTCCAAAAATAAATAACATACCACTATGTGTCACAAGAGGTGCCTTGCTAAAATACACACATCATGTTTCCATGCCACATAAAAATACTTTGCATTAAAATTATGTAAATTAAGGAAGAATATGAAAATGCTTCAAAGTTGAATTCATATACAATTTTTAGACAGGCTTTGTAACTATTACAACCTCAGGATGGATTCTTATTAATAGTACTATAAAAAGGAGAACAAGACCTACCACTTAAATACAGTTGATTTAGACAGCATTCTAGAGAAGGCAAACTAACATATAGTGACAGAAAGCAATGGTTTCCTGGGTGGGGTAGCGGGAACGTAGTAAGAGGGAGGGCAGCACAAAGGGAACTCTGGGGTGATGTTCATGTATACTATCTTGATTGTGATAATGATTTTACAAGGAGAATACCTATGCCAACATATTAAATTGTATGACTTAAATATTCACAGAGATACATATTTTTAAAATCCGATTTAAAATATGTGTATTTATGGTTATTCAACTTTGCCTCAAAAGAGCTGTTACAAAGTAAAATGTCTGACAGTACTAAGTGTTGGTGAGGATGTGGGGCACCTGGAACTCTCATGTATATTTTTGGTGAAATGCTTCATACAGATGCATTGCAAAATAGTCTTGCAATTTCTTAGGAAGTTAAACACGACCAGCAATTCTATTCCTATATATTTACTTAATAGAGATTTAAAAAAAACATATGGCAACAAAAAATTGTTCCCAAGATTGCCAATGATTCTGTCCCAAATGTAATGACTAATTTTACTTCTTTTAATGTTTATATATATATACATGTTTATATATATGTATTCATTCTTTTGAATATATTTTATTCATTTCTTTTTGAGAGAGAGAGAGAGAGAGCAAGTGGAAGAGAGGCAAAGAGAGAGGGAGAGAGAGAATCCTGAGCAGGATCTGTGCTGTCATCACATAGCCAGATATAAGGATCAATCCACAAACCATGAGATCACAACCTGAGCTGATATCAAGAGCCTGACAACCAACTGAGCCACCTGGCACCTTTGTTTTTCTATTTTGTTTTAAGTATGTATGTATGTGTGTATGTATATATGTAATCTCTACATTCCACATGGGGCTTGGAATCACAACCCTGAGAGCTAGAGTCCCATGCTCCACCGACTAAGCCAGCCGGCATGCCCTGTAATGACTAACTTTAGTCCTGACCTTTTTGATTCCTCAGTCATGAACAGTCCTGATTGCTCACTTCTTTCAGTTCTCTTTCCCTTGTTTTCCCTGAACCATATTGTTTTCTTCCTACATATTTAACACTTCCCTCTGTCTCACTTTTGAGATCTTGTCCTCCTTAATCCACCCATTAAACGCTGCTATTTTGGTTTATTTTGAGTTGCCTTCTCTTCTCACACTATGGTCTCTCTCTAGCCCATAGTTTCTAAATTAGTATCTCACAATTAACTATTTCCTAAGCTCCAGGTCTTTATCTTCAGCTACCTATGGAACATGCCATGTGAATTTCTCCAAGGTTCCACAATGTTGGGGTGCTTGAGTGGCTCAGTGGATTAAAAGTCTGACTCTTGATTTCAGCTCAGGTCACGATCTCACGGGTCCGTGGATGGAGCCCCACGTTGGGCTGTGCGTTGACAGTGAGGAGCCTTCTTGGGATTCTCTCTCTCCTTTCTCTGTCCCTTCCAGCCTCCTGCATACACACATGCATGCTCCCCACCCCACCCCCGCTCTCAAAATAAATAAACAGTAAAAAAAAAGTTTCTGCAAAGTTAGTACACCGTCGGACAGGCATCATCCTACCCACACAGACCTGACACTCTTACAGTATTCACGATCAGTAAATGGCAACATCACCTACCTAATTCCTTAAAACCTAACCTGGGGGTGCCTGGTAGCTCAGTTGGTTGAGCTTCCAACTTCGGCTCAGGTCACGATGTTGCAGCACAGGTCATAATCTTGTGGTTCGTGGGTTCCAGCACCGCATCGGGCTCTGTGCTGACAGCTCAAAGCCTGGAGCCTGTTCAGATTCTGTGTCTCCTTCTCTCTGCTCTTTTCCCACTCACGATCTGTCTCTCCCTCTCTCAAAAATAAATCTTCTAACAAAATTTTTGTTAATTTAAAAATAATAAAAAAAAAACTAACCTGAAATCAAGGATGTTTGACACCTTCCATTCCATCACCTCCCACATCAAAGGAATTAACAAAGCTCGAGCAACTCACACATCATTTCTAAATTCCATTAATTTCTCTCCATCTATACTGCCTCTCATCTAACCATCTTCGCCTTTCACCTGGATTGCTGCAATAACTGGCTTCCCAAAATTTATTCTTGTCCCTGCCCAACCTGTTCTCCATGATAAGGTAACTTTTTCAAAATGTAAATCTGATATTAACACCCCTGAAATCCTTCTTCCCCTACACAGCCCCATTATAATCTTTTTTTTTTTTTTCTCATTGTCTTAAAATGATGACTGCAATCCTGAATACAGCAAACAGGGCACTATTGTATGTGTGGTCTGGTTCTTGCCAGCCTCTCCAGCTTTTCCCTCTTCTTCCACCCTCTTCTCTCTTCACCAGTCATTCTCTTCTTTCACGGTTTTCTTCCTCCACAGGGATCTTACACGTACTGATCCCTCAATATAGAATTCTCTTCTTGCTCCTCATCTTCACCTGGTTAACCCTTACTCAATCCTCTGATCTCATGGACAGGTCATTTCCTTTACTTTTCCATATTAGGTCAAGTTTGTCTGTTACATAGTTTTCCAGAATCGACTTCTTTTATTTTCTTGGAACTTATTGTATTTTAAATTATACATTCATTGATTTGATTAGTGGCATAATATCAGCTTTCCCTCTAAAGTGTAAGCTCCAGGGGCACCTGGGTGGCTCAGTTGGTTAAGCATCTAACTCCGACTCAGGTCATGATCTAGCAGTTCATAGGTTTGAGCCCTGTGTAGGGCTCTGTGCTGACAGCTTGGAGCCTGGAGCCTACTTCAGATTCTGTGTCTCCCTCTCTATCTCTCTGCCTTTCCCCCGCTCACACTGTGTCTCTCGGTCTCTGAAAAATAAACATTAAAAAAATATTTTTAATAAAAAAATTAAAGCGGAAGCTCCAGAAACAATGTTATAGTTCATCTTTGTCTCCAAAAGTACAAATTGCACTTGAGGTAGTATTTCTTACAAATAAGCTATGTCTCTGGAAAACAGATCTCATCATGACTCTTTTTAAGTACTATAGCAATTTTTTTATTGTTGCACATGTCCCGATGGGCAACTGATTGTTTTTAATATGCAAGTATATTTGTAAGCTTTTATAAAACGTGGATCACAAATTCACAGAAGGCTTTCATTGAAGTAGGTGTCACTATCAAAGCACTTGAACACTTGGTCCAGATTGTTATTTTCCTGTTTTATTTTCTCTTAAAGATGGCCGTTGTCCTTTGATCTTGCTCTGACACCTGCACCAACCTACTTCTCTCTTCTTAAGGGGTCCCTGTAGGATCCCAGGTCATGTGGATAAAATTAAAATGGAGATCACATGATTGAAACTATTCTTCACAACTTCTCCCAAAACACACAGACACATATTCACACAAACACTTGGATCTGATTTTCAAAGTGTCCAAAAAGGCTTTTAAATTTTATATCTCCAATTGAATAGCTTTTCTCACACCAATAACACAACAGAAAGTGCCTCGACGTTATGTTTCAAAATTAATAGTTTGTGACACTTCATGGGCACATCCCTTCACTGACATTCTAATATTTCCCTACTTCTTTAGGACATTTTCATTAAACTATTTTTAATTCCTTTTTTTTTTCAGCTGGCCTTGCTGAAAGTTTGTCTCATCCATCAGTATGAAACGATCAGATGAATATTACACTTGTTTCGTGTTTCCTCTGCAAAATGTAAACAAGTGGGGCTGGAAAGCAGGAGATTCTTTGAGGATCTAGCTAAGAATCATGCAAAAATTCTCCATCTGTTTCTTGGTAATATGTTTTATATTTTCAGTAAAGGCAGAAAAAAAGTGGCTTTAGACAGAAGTCAACAATTCCCTTGCAAAGAAAGAATTGTACAGAATTTCTGAGAGTATTAATTTATAGGCTTGATAGAACTATTACAACAGACATCAGTGAACAAAAAACAGAGTAATATTTATTGTAAAATATGAACTTTAATCTTTAACTCTACAGAAGAGTCAAAGAAAATTGCTTTTTAAAATATAAAATGACTTGAAAGAACTTTAAAATTTCAAACACATTGGATACAATTTTACCAATTATGTAGCTCTACTTCCCAGATCTGAGGCAGCATAATTTTAAATACATTTTGGTGACTGTGTATTCTGAATCATCATTGAATGTTGACAAAATTCAGCAATAATGTAGTAACTAAATAGTCTCCAAAGATAGGAAAGGAGATGTTAAAATTAATTTTGTATCCTTCTCCCTCTTCCCCCTAGCTTCCCAAATCAATTTACCATCTTTTGGGGCAGTTTCCAAAAAGAGCTCTTAATTAAACAATCCCCAGATTAAATACAATCCCTTTTGCTTATTCTTTATCAGACCTTTATCTCTGGTATCGCTCAGCCAAATCACAAATTCAGGGCTAATTTGAAATACCACTTGTTTTCTTACAGCTTGAAGAAAAGATAAAGGTCAGAAGCAGGCTTAAGGAGATGGACAGAAGTCGTGAGT
Organism: Paguma larvata; assembly: GCA_030068075.1. NCBI lineage: Eukaryota > Metazoa > Chordata > Mammalia > Carnivora > Viverridae > Paguma > Paguma larvata. Next base: position 88,857 of record JAINVK010000505.1, read on the forward strand.
GAGAAATAAACAAAGGAAGTTCCTTTGCAGTAGAATTATTTAAAACACATGCCAATAAAATGTTCAAAGGATTCCTACAGGGCTCCAAAGATAAACACATACAATGTTTTTCGTTGCCTTTTTTTTGTTTTGTTTTGTTTTGTTTTTCTTGAAAAACTACTTACCTGAAGCAGTAAACTCAAATATATGGCCTGGTTCTGTGAAAAAATACAAGAGATAACCATATAGTATCTACTAGGAATTAAAACTTAGTGCACATGACAGCAAAGGTTTACATCCAGCTCAACCTGCTATTAGCTGTGCAACTTGGGGCAAGTCCTTTAACATTTCCTTGCCCCAGTTGCCTTATCTGTAAGGGAAATAATTACAAATACCCACCTCGCTTTTTTTCCTGAATCTGGGAATATGTGTTGGTTTCCCAGAGCTGTTGTAACAAAGTATCACAAACTGGGTGGCTTAAAACAATAGAAATGTATTATCTCCTAGTTCTGGAGGCTAGACGTCTGAAATCAATGTATTGGCAGGGTCACAGTCTTTCTGAAGGTTCTGGGGAAGACTCCTTCTTTGTCTCTTCATAGGTTCTTTTTTCTTTTTCTTTTTTTAAGTTTATTCATTTATTTTGAGAGAAAGGGAGAGAGAGAATCCCAAGCAGGCTCTGTACTGTCAGTGCAGAGCCCGACACAGGACTTGAACTCATGAAACGTGAGATCATGACCTGAGCTGAAATCAAGAGTCAGATATTCAACCTATCGAACCACCACCCAGGCACCCCTAGATGCGAAATTATTATAATCAGGTCAGTCACAAAGTAAATGTTCACTAAATGCCAGTTATTATTACCAATTTTATTATCATCATTATTCTAGGAAAATGGTATATTAAAGGGGCTGGACATTAAAAACTCTAACTTGTAAGAAACCAGCGACAATAAATCTATGGAAAGTGAGGAGAGCCCCTAGAAAACACATTGAAAAAATACTGAGAACACTTGTAGTCTCTCCTTAGTCCTCACATGATGAGAGTTAGGATTTCAAATGAAGGCCTATTTTTTAATATATTTACTGCTGGCTATACTAACATTCAGGAGTTTGTGACAAAAATAAACAGAAACATGAGAAAAAAATGTAGGAGACATTAAAAATGAATCCAGAAGGTCCAGAAGCAGGAAAAATAAATTAGACGGGGAGAGGGGATTATTAAGGAAATAATGGAGGCACCTGGGCGGCTCAGTTGTTTGGGCATCTAACTCTTGATTTCAGGTCAGGTCATGATCCCAGGGTCATAGGACTGAGTCCTGCATCATGTTACTTAAGATTCTCTCTCTCTCTCCCCCTGCCCCTTTTCCCCACTTGCGCATGCTCTCTCTCTTTAAAATAAAACCAAAGAAACAAAAATAGAGATGGTAAATAATTAAATATGTGGTATTTTAAAAAGTGGCATGTGCTATATAAAAGCGTAGGAGGCGACGCAGAAGATCTGGAGGGATGGGACTGACGGAGAATTGGCAATATTAAATAGGGCGGCCAGATAGCCCTCAGGGGAAAAAGCTGTGAAGCATGGAAATATCTGGAGAAAGAGAGCTTTTAACGCAGGAACGGCCGTTATAAATAGGGCTGAAGTTGGGAGACCGCCTGGCATGTTCCAGGAACCACAGGATGCTCAGAATGAAATAAAGGGGCAAACATGAAAAGGCCTGGGGGAAATGCTCCAGGCAGGAGACACTGAGGCTGGAAAGAGCTGGCTAGTGTGGGTAGAGAGTCATGGATGAAGTCTGCCAAAAAGCCAAAGGCCTGAGCACGGATGCCTTGGAGGCCACAGGGAGATTTGTAGATTTTATTCTATGTGTGGGGAGAAGTAATGGCAGATTTGTAAACAGGGGAATGACCTTATCTGCTTTAATTTTACAGGACAGTTTGACTGCTGAGTGGAAAACAGAATGCGGGGGGCAAAAATGGAGGTAAGAGGCTAATGAGAGGCCTGGGGCTAGATGAAATGTTGGCTTACGCCAGAGGTAGAGGAAGCGGTCAGCAGAGGTCGGTGGAGGGTTGAAGTTTTTAAACAGAGTGAACAAGATTTGATAACGGATTGGATGTCAGATACAAAACATGAAGGACGGCTCCTAGATTTTCACCTAAGCAACTAAGTACATTGAGGTAATATTTACCAGGCACGTTCTTATTTGTTTTATGAAAGAATTCACCACGAATTCTTTTCCGTTAGGAGTTTCACATACACATTATGTGATATGATGGAAATAAAGGTTAGATTTCGCACATCATATCCGAAATGAAAGTTCAGCTCGAATCAAGATATATATGGTTTTACTTAATACCTCTTTTCATATGTAAATGCTAATTAAAATTTTAAATGGATATTATCTATAAATCTACCAACGCAGAGGACAGAAAGTTCTCGAGACTAGTTTTGACTAATCTAACATCACTGTACTTTCTGCTTAATGAGAATGAAAATGAGGTAACCAACACTACACACCTGCTATTAAACTGAAGAAAAGGCCATTTTATAAGCATTAAACTCCTGTGGCCCGCCAAATGTTCCTACTCATTCACCTATGGGGAGGGTAATTACCAATCTAAGATTGCTAAAGCAAAATAATATGACTCTATCTATTTTCCTTCAGGCTGAAACATTTCAAATGTTTTTAAAAGTGACTTTCTGGGCTCCTTATCTGATTTATGAGAATTAAGGTGACATTACTACCTCACCTCAATCAAATCTGACAATTTATTTTTTAAATAAAAATTCCCCTCCCCCTTGTAATAATAATAAGTTTATTTCGCTGTGAGGCATTTTTAATTGTGTCGTGTATGGCTATAATTGAAATGTACCCATTTTGGGTTGACATTTTAATTATCCCATTAGCCAGAAAATAGATATTATGAAACTTTGACAAATAATTTTTTGCAGTTTAGAACTGTTTTTAGCCATTCTTACAATTAGTCTTCTGAAATCCTTTAAACACGGGAGAATTTTCTTCAAGTTAACTTCTTTTAATACATTTAGTATTTTCCCTTAACTATTAAATTCCCCCTTGAAGGTCTTAAGAAAAACTAAGTCTTACTACATCCTTCTCTCACCCTTAATCTGACCTATATTTTGGAATCTTTTTTGCTCTCAGTTTTGTACAAAGATCTCTGTTTCACATGGTTCAAAGAATCCCCAAACTTTTAACGTTTATTTATTTTTGAGACAGAGACAGAGCGTGAGCAGGAGGGCAGAGAGAGAGGGAGACACAGAATCCGAAGCAGGCTCCAGGCTCTGAGCTGTCAGCACAGAGCCCGACGCGGGGCTCAAACTCAGAGACCGTGAGATCATGACCTGAGCCGAAGTGGGCCGCTTAACCAACTGAGCTACCCAGGCGCCCCCCCCCAAACTTTTAAAGTTCACAGCTTTTGATCTTGGCTCTGTGGCCATGAAAATGCATGAGAATTTTTAATATTATTTTGCAAAGAGGCCCTAATAACAGAAAAGGATAGTTAAGCCCTGGACCTAAATGCATTTAGGGCTATCACCTAAGAGAGAAGGTTAGTCTGGAAGTAAGGCTTAAATGAAGCTCTACTAAAATGTTTAATGCCCAGCAAGAGATAAGATTAATTAATCTGATAAGAGAAGCAAAACTCATCAATATAGACATCTTAATGATTCCAGGAGAACTGGATGTATTGGAGGTTGACCTGGGAGTAATGTCCCCTTTATGGAATGCTACCAAAGCTCCTCCTATCCTATGTTGTCATATGTAAGAGGAAACAGAGAAAGTTTCTGGGTCTACAATAGTTTGTAGCTATTTCACAAACTTTTGCATCAAAATTTACTTTAGACATTTACTGATGAATTAAAAAAAAAACAGACTTGACCTACTTTACATGTGGTGTTAGTCTCTCTGGATTGGGTGAAGAGTGTAGTTCACCAGAAAGAAATTGGTTAGATAAGAAACTCTTAAATATAGAGAACAAACTGAGGGTTGCTGGAGGGGAGGTGGGTGGGGGATGGGCTAAATGGGCGATGGGCATTAAGGAGGGCACTTGTTGGGATGAGCACTGGGTGTTATATGTAGGTGATGAATCACTCTGAAGCCATTATTACACTATATGTTAACTAACTTGGATTTAAATAACATTTTTAAAAAACCATTTAAAAAAAAGAATGAAATTGGTTAGCTCACTGAGGCGGCACCAGAGAAGGCTGGGATCTTATTCTCCTCCATGGCCTCCTATGGTTCTTAAGTCTTCTCCTCTTGCACCTTAGACTTTAAGATCCTATCCTTAAACTTTTTCTTCTTCCACACTCTCTATCTCACAATATGTATTTCCAAATATCTTCCACTGTAAGATACAACATCAGAAAAAGATACACATAACCTCAATATTAAAATGTACCCCAATTACAAACTTATGAAAATGTGAAGCATAGAAACGTTTCAATCAGGAAACAAAATACTATGTATTAATGATTCCTAAACCTATCATTTTATTGCCATCGAATTGCCTACTAGTCACTTTCAGGTGTATATCTTGCCTCTAAAGCCTGTTTTCTTTGCTATTTACAGAAATAGTTAGAGTGCTATCATTGCTCTCCAAGTCACAGATGCCCTTAACCTCCACGTCCCTTGCTCCGTGTCCAGTCTGTCATCAGCACTGATCTATGGCTCATATGTGTTCCTTTCTTTTCTTTCTAAGGTCGAGTCCTTCTCCCGGCATGCCGAGAGCACTGGCATGGCATCTCAGTTGGTGACCTTGCCTCTAGGCAGAAGCAGGGGAGATATCAACATAAGTGTTCTTAAGTTAGATGTCTTCATTTTATTTCATGGGTCCATCACTTAATATGTGTGTGACTTTGGGCAAATTATTTTTGATTCTTTTCTTCATCTAGAAACTAAGTATAAGAATAGTACTTTACTCATGGAATTTTATGATTATATGAAGGAATACATGGAAAGTGTTAGAACCACATCTGAAATTCTACCAAGCATTCATAAGATATTAGCTACTAAGACATCACATTCCAATACACTTGACACAAAAGTGTTAGCATCAGTTTTACTAAAATATCAGTTAATTCAGCCATTAAACATGTGTTTATTTAGCAAATGAGTGTCTATCTTATAGCAGATATTTTTGTAAATTAAACCAACAGATTCACCAAAAAGTAGAAAGGGTAGGGGAGATACAGATAATAAACAAGAAAACAAATATATGAACAAATATCATGATATCATGATAATGGTTATGATGTTATGATTAAGATAAAACCAGATACGATGGGTGTGAAGGTTGTATCTAGATTGGGAAGTTAAAACATCATAAAGGGGGGCACTTTTGTCTTTTTAATAATATCACATAACTGGTATTATATAATAGGTAAGCTTTTGAAATTGGCTTTCACTCAACATGTCTTTGAGATTCATCCAAGTTATTACAATTTCTCATTTTCACTATAAAATATGTTTTAAAGAACCCAGGAGCTGGGTTTTTTTTTTAGCTTATTTATTTATTTTAAAAGAGACAGAGAGCATAAGCAGGGGATGAGAGAGAGGGAGAAAGGGACAGAGGATCCGAAGTGGGCTCTGTGCTGACAGCAGTGAGTGCATGGCAGGGCTTGAACTCATGAGCCATGAGATCATGACTTGAACTGAAGTTGGATGCTTAACTGACTGAACCACCCAGATGCCCCCAAGAACCCAGGATTTTTTACACAGATATTTACTATTTCTCTTGTTCTCCCTTCAGATGTTGCAACTTTTCTTTTGGTGTGATGTTCCTTCTCGCTGAAGAATTTTTTTTAGCAATCATTTTATAATGATTTTGCTAGCAGCAACTTCTCTTAGTTTTCTCTCGTCTAAAAGTGTTTTCATTTTGCTTCCATTCTTGAAGCATATTTTTACTGAATATAGAACCCTGAATTAACTGTTCTCTTCCTGAAGCACTTTAAAATTGTTGCTCCACTTTTTTCTGGGTTCCATAGTTTCTGAAAATCATCGGTCATTGTTCCCTAAGTGTAATGGTCATTTCTCCTGGGTGCCATCAAGATTTTTTCTTTGTATTTGGTTTTTAGCAATCTGATTAATGTTGTGTCTAGGTTTAGATTTTCTTGTTTTTATCGTGTTTAATAATTGTTGAACTCCTGGAATCTGTAGATTTATGTCTTTGGTCAAAGTTTACTGGTTTTCAACCATCATTTCTTCAAATACTTTTTGAACACCATATTCTTTTTCTTCCTCTGTGATTCTCATGACATGGAGCTTATGTTCAATGTCAGTTTCATTTTCAAACCTTGGCAGCATTGCCCATATCTGTCCCATACGTGAAGCACTTAGTTTGGTACATAGGTGGTCACTGGTGGTCCATCTGTTAGTTCTCAGTACCTTTTGTGTTTATATATTTAGAGCACAGGAGTGAACACAGGAGTTTGTAATGACTTTATGGTCTCCCTTTTCTGAGTCCCTTCCCTTTTTGGTTTTGACCAAAAAGTCACTCCCCTCTGCTGCACTATTTCTGTGACTCTGTGCACATCCTGGAACAATAGACAGTATGACTGAAAGAAGAAAAGCAATAGGAGCTCACTCCATCTTTTTGGGATCACAGCTCCTCCAGAGAGGAAGATCTTCCTCCCTTTGAATTTTCGTCAATTCCAGGCTCCTATTTCCACTTATTGGAGCTGCTCATTCCATAGCCACTGTGAGCTAGAGAAGAAGAGAACCGAGAAAAGAAAAAAAATTAGGGATTTCCCCCCACTCTCTCTGAATATTTGGAGACCTTTATTCTACTCCCCAGATAGAATAAGAGGGTTTCTCCTAGAACTCTGTCTGCACCTTGCTGCCCTCTTCTGGTTTGGGGGCTGCCTTGCATTCAAGCCAGGATATACCAGAGGAAAATGGGAAATTCATTGCCAATTTGGTGTATGTTGAATTCTGGTCTTCTTCCCCTGTCTGCCAGCCACTACTTATTTTTCAAAGACTCCTAATGAGTTTCATTCCATGATTTCTGTCTAGGTTTTAGAGCTATATCTGATGAGATATACAAGGTAGTATATACTTAATCCATCTTACCCAAAATCAGAATTCCCACTTTGCTTTCTTTGGTAATCAATTTTTAAATAATTTATATGTTTGTTGCTGACTTGGATAAATATTTAGTTTCTCAATATAGGAATAGAGAAGGTGACCACTTTCAAAAAAAATGCAGAGGGAGAATGCAGAGGGATCCAGTGGAATAAGTAGATCCTGGCTCCGTGAGCCAAAGTAGTTTGTGGTCTAAAAGTATTAGATCAAAAAGCTAGACTATGAACCATGTACTCCACACAACAAGGACTAACACATATTCATTCTTGTGCACCCAGCACCCACCATAAAGTCACATCAAACATTTCTTTCTTATTGAGTTGGCTCAAGAGATGATAATGAAATATCAAGGCAAAACATATGGCCAGAATTCCTGGGGTTTGATTACTCAATGAGTAAATAATTTTTGTAATTATATTACCATTTAGGGAACATTTTTGCTTCTCATCCTTTACAGGCAAGACTTGCCCCAAAAGACTTTGTCAAATAACTTGTTGAAACAGATACATGTAGTTTACATGTTATTCTCCTAATCTAGAAGCCTAGTGCTTATTTTTAAAGAAAATGGGATTTATTTTGGACATCTTACATTTAATAAATACATTTTGGCTTCTAGACATGATGGCATCTTTTGAATGAATACCCACCAGCTTTTTAATAATACCTTCAAAATTTTTACAAAAGCTTATTTATGATTTCTGGATTGGCAGTGGCCTGTCATTGTTGAAAATGTGAACAAATTGTATTGTTATATGTACTTATAGCATTCCAACTGAAGTAACTTAATAATAAATATTAGAATCTTTTATCTAGCTCAATGCCCTCATTTTAGAAATGAAGAAATTAAGACTCATAAAGATTAAGCAACTTGCTCCAGAATTCATAGAATATTAGTAAAAGGAACAACACCATGGTACCAATCAAGACTCAGAAGGTCTCTTGATCCTACTCTGACTTTTCTATTCTTATTGTAGTCTCTTATAATTGTTTTAACAGCTGTTAAAATATCTGAGAGATTTGAACTCATTTTTACCTTAAGAGTTACGGTAAAGCTGGTTCTTTCATTTTGTTTACAGTTTGGGGGAAATGTCAGTAGTTTAGAAAACTGGATTTTATTTTTTCCTCAGGGTAACTGCAGCTCCAAGCTTCATGTCTTCAAACTACATATGGAGACGTGAATGCATTGGAGGACACGAGACACCAACAATTCTTCTAATTCACCAGGTTATAATCACTTCTTTCTTTGTACTCCTAACACTTATAGGTTTCTTTCTAAGTTTTTTGTCTGGAAAACATCATCACTCTGAGATGAACCAAATCTCTGCCTTTTCCATCATTGTGCACTGAGTCTCTAATTGTATATGGAAAGAAACATACCATCATGCCAACCCCAGAGTGTGTATCTCCAAGACTGGACTGCTCTCCTGAACTCCACATACACAGAGCTGCAGACTACTTGACATCTGCACCTCAACACATAATAGACAACCCAGTGTTTACAGGTCCAAAACTAAGTGCTGCGTATTTCCCTCAAAACTTCACACTCCTCTTGGTGTCCCTTTCATTGGGGTTGTTAAATTTTTTTTTTTATCCTTTGTGTTCCTGTTACTTTTAATACTCAGAGTGCATGTTTCCTATTCTCTGGCTTTCCTACCTTTAAATATATTACCATAGTTGTTCTACAGTATGACTCGATCATTCCAATATCTGAAATCTCAGCAGGTCTCTTTCTGATATCTGTGCTTCTTGCTGTTTCCTGGTGTGCTGGAGCATATTTGTATACCACTCATTACTCTAGTTCAAAGTCACACACGAAGGCAGACCAGCTGGGTATAATGAAGCATTGGCTGATCTCGTCTCTTTAGTGGTTTCTAATCTTTAAGCTTTAGGAAATTAGAGCAAGTCCCATACATCTGTCCATCTTCCTTTATTACAGTATTCGCAATTAGACTAATCACTTATTCATCAGCTATTTGGTAGAGTGCATGTGTTTCTTAATGTTTTGTTCTATTTGGGGTTTTGCCACACAGTATTTTAAGAATTGTGTATAAAAGCTTCTTCTTCTTTTTTTTTTTTTTTTTTTTTTTGATAATAGAATTTTCCTGAAAACACATGCAGGTGGAAAAAAACAAAGTATATTTAGTATATTTGTTTGACAATTCTCTTCTCTTCATTTAGTTTGACACCAAGTCAAAATAAAAGACAGTACACAGTTAACTTCATTTTTATTCTCAGTATACTTAATCGCTTAGTCATGTTTTCCAAAACTAATTGATATTTATTACAAATTATCCAGTGTTAAGACATGGAAGTACTAAATAAATAAAAACACTAACAACACTCTTGGTTGGGAAAACTCAACGTTGTAAATCTGTAAATTCTCAAAAATTATACCTGAAAATTTAATGTGTTACTAGTCAGTAGCCCATGAGATATTTCAGAGGTTGACAATATGACTCTAAAATTCACTCTAAGAATGACTAATAAAAAGAGAACTGTTGAAAAAGAATAAGGTTAATTCTTATTATTAACCTTATCAGATGGTAATATATATTCCTAAATAAGTCCAAAAACAAAGTTAGTATATGACACAAAGATCATAGCACATCAATGGTGAAAATAATTGATTATTTAATTATTGGTATTTGGAGAACTATTTAACCACTTGGAAACAAAATAAATACTCCAAATACTTACTATATACATTACTATAAATTCCAGATATTGTCATAATTGAGAACAATAAATATGGTACAATGTTAGAGTGGTGTCCAAAAGCACTTACAATGTGGAATTCTGGGAATGAGAGATTACAAAAGTGCTAGAGGCGGCACCTGGGTGGCTCGGTCGGTTAAGCGTATGACTCTTGATGTTGATTCAGGTCATGATCTCACAGTCTCTGAGATTGAGCCCTGCTTTGGGCTCTGCATTGACAGCAGGGAGACTTCTCGGGATTGTCTCTCTCCCTGCCTCTCTACTCCTCCCCTGCTTGTGCTCTCTCTCTCTCTCTCTCTCTCTTTCTCTTTCTCTCCAGAATAAATAAACATTTTTAAAAAGTGTTAGAAAAATACATGGGCAAACGATCATATAATCTTAGCAATTCTACATTAAAGCAAAGATAATAAAGGAAAAAGAATGACTTCATAAGTAAAAATTTAAAACCAGATAATGAAAAACAAAAAATTTAAAACACTTAAATATAAATGAGAAACTTAGAAAGCACATTTTCAACATATTTATCAGGCAAAATATTTATATGCCATGTTGAAAGTTTTTACAAAACCTCATCTTTCCAAAACAAAGAAAGCATTAAGAGTATATTTACATGGAATTTAAGAAACACAGTAGATGAACAGAGGGGAAGGGAAGGAAAAAAAAGATAAAAACAGAGAGGGCGGCAAACCATAAGAGACTCTTAAATACAGAGAACAAACTGAGGGTTGCCGGAAGGGAGGTGGGTGAGAGGAGGGGCTAGAACGGTGATGGGCATTAAGGGGGGCACTTGTTGGGATGAGCGCTGGGTGTTCTATGTAGCTGATGAATCACTGGATTCTACTTCTGAAACCAATACTACACTTTATGTTAGCTAACTTTAATTTAAATAAATAATATTTTAAAAAAGAATGTATTTAAAAAGAAATAATGTAAGTAATAGATAATATACATGAATCATTAATAAATAAATGCTTAATAAGCTACTATTTATATCATAAAATTGGCAGTATAAAATATTTATATGAAATACTAAATAAAATTGGTGACATTTTATTTCTCTTTTTATTTTTCTTTTTTAATGTTTATTATTTATTGTTAATTTTTTAATGTTTACTTATTTTTGAGAGAGAGAGACAAAGCACAGAAGGGGCAGAGAGAGAAGGAGATACAGAAACTGAAGCAGGTTCCAGTCTCCAAGCTGTCGGCGTGGAGCCTGACGCACGGCTCGAACTCATGAACTGAGATCATGACCTGAGCCAAGGTCGGATGCTTAACCGACTGAGCCACCAGGCACCCCAAAATTTGTGACCTTTTAAACAAAATAGTCCATTTTAAAATTATTATCTTTTAATAATTTTATAAATTGTTATTGAGTAAATTGTGCTAATTTTTCTGAAAACTTTAAAAATCTTGTTTCATCTTTAATCTACCAATTTCACATCTAAGAATTGGTTCAAAAATGTTTTAAAATTTGTCTGCATTTATATTTACCTATTTATGATAGTAAATAATTTTAAAGCAACCTAAATATGCAGGAGATGATTCAGCAAGTAAAATCTATTGGATCCCTACATGGATATACATTGTACATTGATCTTTCTCACTAAGAAATGTTTAACTATTATCAAATAAAAAATTCACAGGTTGCAGGGTAGTATTTATACTCTGTCTTTACGTAGACTCACACACGATTAGTTTAAGGGTAGGATAGAGTTGGGTAGCGGGGGAATCTAACGAACCTGGTAATAAACCTGAAGGGGCCACCTGCTAGCTATGTGAGCATATTCCATGGCAATAAAATGTCACTCCTTTGTCATCTAGTACACACAAATCTCACAAAACATGTACAGTAAAGTTTACAGCAATGTTGTTCCTAATAGCCCCAGCCATCGTGGAATGGGTAGAAAAATGACGGATACTCATACAACAACGAAAGTAAACAGAATACGGCTACACAACAACTACGACTCTCATAAACATAACACCGGGCAAAAGAAACATTACAGTATAGTTCTATTTACACAAGCTTAAAAATCTAGGGACGCCTGGGTGGCTCAGTCGGTTGAGCATCCGACTTCGGTTCAGGTCATGATCTCACGGTTCGTGAGTTCGAGCCCCCGCATCGGGCTCTGTGCTGACAGCTCAGAGTCTGGAGCCGACTTTGGATTCTGTGTCTCCCTCTCTCTGCCCCTCCCCTGCTCATGCTCTGTCTCTCTGTCTCTCAAAAATAAATAAAAATGTTAAAAAAAAATTAGCACGGCAAAACCACATTATTTAGGCAAACAAGCATAGGTGAAAAAAGGATGAAGAAAAATAGCAAGGAATCAATGATCACATAGGGATAGAAGTTACCTCCAGAGCAGAGGTAAGAGGGCATTATAACCAGTAACTCCACAGCCTCTGGGGTGCTCACAGTGTTCTATGACTTGATTTTGGTGAAAAGGGAGGGAATTGCATGGGAGACCACATTCTAATAATTTACTTATTCACATATTTATCTTTTTATTCTTTATATATATTCATATTTCAGAATAAAATAGGAGTCTAGTAGGCATTTGTTTCTCTGAGAAGCATCCAGGTCCTTTGATCATCTGGTTAATGGGCCATAACATACGATGGGGTAAGAAGGAAGGCGCTGAGCCCCTCCGCGTCTATCATTCCATTCTGATCCACGGTTCACCTGCTCTATTTGTCTCCTATTGTAGAGAATATTCTTGACTTTTTCCAGTAGTGGGATGCGTTTTGCGGCACTGGGCCTGTTCCTTAGGCTTGTTGCCATAGGGATTAACGTGAAGCATTTATAAAGCAGATGGCCAGGTTCGCATGCCCTCACTTGCACAGGCCCAGATGTGGCCTGAACCCATGACCTTATCAGTACCTACCGTAAATAACTGGACTTACTAACTCGAGCTAGACCTAAAAAGAATGGTAAACGAATTTGAAAAGTAAGGAAAATAGGAATGCCCTTTAAAATAACTAACTAAAACATCTATTAGTTCTATACTGACAAATAGATTGAGTCAAGGCAGGCACTGTTTATAAGGAGTTAGGCTCTAATAATGAGTTTTGTCTTTCATTTGAGCAAAAGAAAGAAGAGAAAAATGAAAACAAGTTAAGCACCATCTTTATGTGTGAAATCCAGTACATTTTTATTATACTCTCTATAAAAAGACACATAGTTGCCTATAGATACTGGCACTTAAAAATTATTTTCTAATTCCAGAGATGAAGAAAAAGAAATAGGAATATTAGTAACTCTAAGATATTTTTCAGAGGAATAACTGCTGATAAAGCAGAAACTGGGTGACATATTTACATTTTTAAAAAATTAATAGTTAAAATTTTAAGTAGAAAAAAATGCAAAAGAATATAAATAACATTAAATATTTTATATCAGCTATTATGTAAGTTCCAAAATAACACTGTAATTAAATTTGAGAGTAAGCATTATAATTCCCTCAATAACAAGATTTAAAATGAACTGTCTCTGGAAAGGGTGCCTGTTTATATAAAATATTAGAATCGTTTTTACTTTGGCGCTTAATTATATAAAATTATGACTAAGTCTCTTGAAGACATTTTCTTAAATGGAAAATTTCAAAATTTAAAACAAATTGCTGCTTCTAACACAGACTACACTTGTATATTCTTCAGTTCTCACTGATCCCTGGCCCAAATTTTAGCCATTTCTATCCTCTCCCAGTTACAACAAGCTGAACCTCTTTTGTATTTGTATGTTGTTATAAAAACAAATCTTTTCTCTGATTTGGAATTATTTAAGCATAGTTCGCTTTACTATTTGCCTTAGTTTAGCCTTTAGCTCCCCCCTACCCCTCTTGATGCAGAAATGATGAAAGGTAGAAAGAGCCCTGAGAATGCATCCCATCTCTTTAAGTCTAAATATTCAGGAATGGACAATGTTTCTTTTCAAGGCAATGACCCTTCCTGATTTATTAGCTTCTCCTTCTGGATTTATCCACGTGGGAAAACATTGCCAAAGCTCATTTGTCTTTCCCTGCCTGCATCCTCATGTCATGACATTGAAGTACTTTGTTCTGCAAAAGTATTTTTAAAAGGTGACAAGCCTTTCCCTGTGGAACATTTAAATAATAATAAAAACCGCTTTTAATTAAGATCTGGAATAACTGCTTAGAAGAAAGTGGGCACGGAGCATAGCTCTCCGCAGCTCCCGCCTTGTGGATTGATTGGATGTTTCTTGTCTACACTTGAACGTAGCTCTGCTGTACTGAAGTTGTTTTTCTTTGAGAGTATCCATCTCCAGCTCTCTTTCTTTCTATGGCTAAACATTTTCTTTAATAAGGATTGCGAGGATCATATTTCATTGCTCCTGGTACTATTTACCAAAATATTTCCAGGTCATCTCTCAAAAGCATTTCTCCTCTCAATATTCAATTTAGAACAACAAGAAAACAGAATAGTAGGGTATTTTTTTTATCATCGTAATATTTGAAGCAGTGTTTTACTATATGTCTCGTGAAATTAGCCTAATTTTGTTGGGAGAAATAAACCATTATTATAAAATCCATCTTACTCATTTTATGGAATAGGAAGCCAAAGCCCAGAAACAAAATGGAAAATTCAGTATAGTGTTGGTAGACAGTACTAAATCTCGTTGGCTTTCCATTATAGTACACTCATTTGATGAGTATTAATCTAAGGCTGTTTAACAATTCTTTATTTCAAAACAATAATAAGACAAAAGGACTTAGAAATAATTTAGATTGATGACATTCAGAAAAAAATCATCGGGGCGCCTGGGTGGCTCAGTCGGTTGGGCGGCCGACTTCGGCTCAGTTCATAATCTCGCGGTCTGTGAGTTCGAGCCCCGCGTCGGGCTCTGTGCTGACGGCTCAGAGCCTGGAGCCTGCTTCCGATTCTGTGTCTCCCTCTCTCTCTGCCCTTCCCCTGTTCACGCTGTGCCTCTATGTCTCTCAAAAATAAATAAACATTAAAAAAAAAAAAAAGAAAAAAATCATCATCAAATTTTGGCCATACTATCTATCTATAAAATGGTGTCATGAGCAACATTACTCAGACATGATATTTCCGTATAAGTGAGATTTCTTCACCAAAAAAAAATGATAATAATAATAATTCCTTATCTCCTCTTCCTCTCTCCACTTGTATGTATGTTATGTCCTAGGCACAGGAGGGAATGCAAATAGCACCTCATCTTATGCAGTCTCAACAAGTATCCCAAGGTGTTCTTCCATCACATTCTATGCTTTCATCTACTCATATTGCACTGCAATTATGAGTTCATATTCCAGTTTTCTCTATTTACAATATGAATTCCCCAGGTTAGAAAATATGGCGTTCATTTTTATATCTGTGGTGTTAGCACTGTGGTAGTTATTCAATTAGTTTTTACTAAGTGAATCAATATATGAATGATTGCCTCATGGTAATTTTCCTAAGTATTCTTGAACTTCTTACATGTATATATATTATATTTTTTTAAATATTCTTAGTGTGAATTAATCCACCTACCTAGGTTTTAGAACAATAAACCAACTATTTTTCCTCCCCCAGTCCCCTGAACATAATCATGATTTCAGCCTTCCAGAGGATTATTATAAGGCATTCACTTAGTAATTACACTTCAGCAAGCTATGGAATTTCAAATAGAGATATATTTAGGTTCACTCTCCCCTTTATTATGCTGTCAAATTATTTCCAGTATGTTTCAAAGCCTAATAAAAGGCATTAATTGATATTCCGACGGCTTAAAACGAATGAATGTAGCCTTCAAAATTTTAATGAACTATCAGGGAATAACAACGATCCAAAGGAAAAATATATAGAATCAATATTAATAAAAACAGCCAATGAGGGATGTCTGGGTGACACAGTCAGTTGGGCGTCCTACTTTGGCTCAGGTCATGATCTCACGGTTTGTGAGTTCGAGCCCCGCCTCCAGCTCTGTGCTGACAGCTTGGAGCCTGGAGCCTGCTTCAGATTCTGTGTCTTGTTCTCTCTCTGCCCCTCCCCAACTTGTGCTCCGTCTCTCTCTGTCTCTCAAAAATAAATAAATGTAAAAAAAAATAATAACAACAGCAACGAAATGTTTTATCCAATTGGGATCTCACAACATAAGAGAGATATGAAGAGTTTAGAAAGGGTGGTACCTTAATATCAGAAGGCGAGAAATTAAAACCTGGGATGACGAAGGGATCTGCAAAATAATAATAATTAATAATAATAAATAGTAATAATCATTATGGGAAATATGCCTAGATATTTCCTTTTTCCAACACATATAGAACTAAAGAATATGATATCAAGATTAGGTATACAGAAGATTATGGGAGTGGAGAAGGGTGTTTGCTGCTTGTTAATTTCTGTAACTTTCGAAATATCAAATGAACATTTATTACTTTTATAATCCTGTGAAAATAAAATAACTAGAGAAAATGTTCAATACTCCTAGTTCTTAAGCATTGAAACATTTTACTGCGAGAGGTTCTGAAATACCCATCCCTGGAGATTATTAGAAATAGGATAGAGACAGATTACTTTGGAACAGGTCAACTAAAACTTGCTTAAATGGTGACCTCTACATCTGCCTTCCATTCTGTAATGCCTGTGATTGATCCTAAGTGTTGTTTAAGACAGAAAAAAATGCTATTTTTAAAGAAACATAATCTAGCATGCAATAGAAATAGATTCCTGTTTGGGGAACTTGTAAAATCCATAAATCCATATTTTACTATATTATCAAATAAATCTTTTTTTCTCTTGTTTTCTGAGATCTGTTTAAATTTCAGATCTTCCTTCCAATAAATGATCCTTTAGAGGAGATTCAGGGAAAAAAAAATCATACTGAAATCACAATTGATTATTTAATGCAAATCCCTATAAGGCACAAGTAAAAACGAAGAATGGATAAATGGTCTGAGCTGCACATGAACCTAAATTTATAAAACACTGTGCATAAGAAACTATATAATGAGTCAAAGAAATCAAAGATTTCCCAATACTCCAAAACCACTACCCAATGGAGACAGCTGTACGAGCAAAAAAATTAAGCTCTGGTACATATATAGATCTAATATCTTGAAATTATTGACATTTGACTGTTTTGACCTAAACAAAAAGTCAATTTCATGTGACTCAATGTAAGGCCTGGGTTATCTCCAAACATCACAAAAATAAATTATCATTATTATACAATACTGTATATCTTGAAATAAGTAGCATTAAGATAAATACTATTCAGATATGAAATGGGAGCTTTCTGTTTGATTCCTTTTAGCTATTTTGATTTGGAAATTTTGTTTTGTCCTTTTTATAACTATGTTGCTCAACCTACTTTCTGATAACAGTTTCATGAATAGAGGTGGATATGAAAAAATTCTACCAAAAATTAAATAAATGTAGGCAAAATGTAGTTTTCATTGATAGGTAACTTGTGTAATTATAAGACATAATTTTAGTTTCAAATTTCAAATGAACCTTGGTTAAGTGCTATTTTTCTAGTTATTTTCTAGTTATTTTCAGGTCTCTTATATGACTACTACAAACATATACTGATCGAAACAAGTAATGCATGCTTGCTTTTGTGTGAGGACAACTCCCAACAATTTTTGCTGCATTTCTTTATTTCATATACATGTTTTGAAGATTCTAGCTTTAGTTGATAAAATCTCCAAACTAGAGCACTTAAGATATTTCTCTCAGGATGAACAGAACCAAGCCTAAAATCATTAGGTAATAAATAGATTTTAAGATTTAGAAAAAATACTCTAAATCCAAAATTCTAGGAAAGTAACATTAAGATATATTTATTAATTCATTGAATATTTAATGTATTTTATCTTCTTTTTTAATGTTTATTCATTTTTTTTTAATTTTTTTTTAATGTTTATTTATTTTTGAGAAACATAGAGGCACAGCGTGAACAGGGGAAGGGCAGAGAGAGAGGGAGACACAGAATTGGAAGCAGGCTCCAGGCTCTGAGCTGTCAGCACAGAGCCCGACGCGGGGCTCGAACTCACGGACCGCGAGATCATGACCTGAGCTGAAGTCGGCGCCCAACCGACTGAGCCACCCAGGCGCCCCTGTTTATTCATTTTTGAGAGAGAGAGACAGAGCACCAACAGGGGAGGGGCAGAGAGAGAGGGAGACACAGTATCTGAAACAGGCTCCAGGTTCTGAGCTGTCAGCACAGAGCCCGATGTGGGGCTTGAACTTGTGAATCAAGAGATCATGACCGGAGCCAAAGTCAGACATTCAACCTACTGAGTCACCCAGGTGCCTCTTTAATGTGTTTTAAATATGCAACACAATCTCCCTCCCTCCCACAATATGCAAGCAATATTTATAGATAATGTTATTCTACCTTTGATTCTTCAGGAGGCATATACTATCCTCTACTTTGTAAGAAATTAAAAGCCTTCAGCCAAAATAAGAGGCTAGGAGCAGTCTCACAAAGTCTGCAGATTCACATGTTGAGGGAAGTTGTTTTATGTATAGAAAGATATTTCTACCTCATCTACTACAATGGAGTCTGATTTCAATTACACCTGATCAGGTTCCTGCATCTGTCAAAAGAGAGTATCTCAGAACATTTTGGCAAGATTTATATGCCAAATCAATCCCTGCCAGCACTTCTCAAACTGAAATCATACAGCCATTTGTTGATGTTGAAACCTCCAAGAGCTCAGAGTGGATGGGATACTAAACGAAACCAGAGAAAGAGGATATTGAACACATCCCTCCAGTTTTTAACCAACTCACCTTTATAACAAAGTTTGGGCACTCTATCCAATATTCCTTTTGATATCCTATCTCTGGTATGTTTTCTTTTTTTTCACGTGTGTTTTAAAAAAAGGCAAAATTCTTCCTCTGCCTGTTTTAAATCACTCATTCTGATTTCATGTGTCCTTTTCCAATATTATTATTCCTGACACCTTGATACAACCTAATTCTTTCCCTCTATAGAAATTCTGAAATCAGAGTCTTTCACCAATTACAATGTGCCCAAGTTTCACTACTAAGTCAGAAACAAGTAAACTGCCTAATTAAACATGTCTCAAATGTGTATGTGTGTGTGTGCACGCGTGTGTGTATGAAAGGGAGGGAAGGAGAGAAAGAAGGAGAAGGAGAAGAAGGAGGAGGAGGAGAGGAGGAGGAGGAGAAGGAGAAGAAAAAGAGAAGGAAGAAAGGAAGGAAGAGAAGGGAGGAGGGAAAGGGAGAGGAGGAGGAGGAAGAGGAGGAGGAGGAGGAGGAGGAGGAGGAGAAAAAGAGAAGGAAGAAAGGAAGGAAGAGAAGGGAAGAGGGAAAGGGAGAGGAGGAGGAGGATAGAGGGAAGAGAGCGAGAGAAGAAGGGAGGAAGGAAATCTGTAGGCAGACTGTTTATTTGTATGTTGTATATCCAAAGAAGCCTACATTAATGAATTATCTGAGACAAAAATTCCTTTATACAAAGACTTTATGTAAAGCCATACAAAGTTACACAATACCAACCACAACGAGCAAACAAATCATAAAACTTGAAAACTCTGTTTGTAGCAGCTAAGAGACCAGAAATCCTTCAGTTCAGACCTTTCATTTATCTCCTGCCTAAGTGAATATTTAGTATACACTTTGTGCATACTTGCAAAGCCTTTGAAAATGTCTTCAGCTTCCAGCCTTCTCTTTCTATGTCCTTCTTCCTCCTTTCCTAACACTGCAACCCCCAAGGACCCCAACACCCTCTGTTCTCTTACTCTCTCCTGACATTCCAGTATCAATTTTATAGGAGGACATGACACATTTATAACATGAACAAAAGTCATTCGCAGTAAGATGTTCCATGAACCAAACATTTGTCATTTGAGCCTTTAATTCTCCTTATAGAAAAGAAAGATGGCTTATTTGTTTGTGGGTCTCTGCTCCTCATGTTTCTTTGAAAAAAAAAAAATTCTGGTGAGTCTCAGGCTGGAAGGTGAGGACACCTGGGCTCAGCTGCGCTGAACAGAAAAAATAAATGTTTACCATTTAGAACACTGTTTCTCAAACCAAAGATCAATTGAATGAGAATTATCTGAAATCTTTGTGAAAATGCAGATCCCTGGCTGCATCCCATGCCCGAATCCTCGCCTCCATCCGAACGGCACCACCACCTCCAGATGGCCCCAAAGTGCAGGTGATTCGCACGCAGCTGAACACCCAGAATCACCACCTGAGGACGGCCGCTCAACTTCTATTCCTGTAAAAAGGCAATGTCACAGCTAAAGCTATTTTTTTCTAATATAAACTTTTCCTAAGATTTGTCTTTAATTATTCTTCAGGATGCTATTTCTGTTTTATTTTCTGCAGTGAACTATTTAGTGCAAGAAAATGGCTACAACAATCCTCTTTAAATTAAAAAAAAAAAACAAAAAACTCCCCACCAGGCTGGTTTCACAACTGAAGGATGATGTCACTGACATCTCTTTCAGCATCTCTGATCTCAACATGTAATGGAAATTAAATTAATGAAAACAAAGACCATCAAAGGGATTATATATTAATTTTCTCTTCACTAAAATGAACAGCAGGAGAAAAGATTTTTTCTGTGATTAAAAATGACATCATGCTGTCTTCCACAAAATAACATCCCCCAAAGTATCTATTTAAATTTTGTTTAATTTAGTCCTCATTTTTAAAACTACATTATTTCAATTTTTTTTTCTTTTTTAAAAAATATAAGGGTAAATATTGTTGGTTACATCACCTGGTGCCTAAAGTCGGAGTAATGATGGGTGATTTTACTTTCTGCTGTGATACTTTTCACTTTTAGAGTAGATCACTTTGTTGTAAGTAATACTTTCACCTAAAGAAAAAAGCTGATATTAAAGGGGTGAGCCAATAGTTAGCAAATGGTTCTCTCCAGCAGATCACCTCTGGGCTTCTACCTCTGCTAGTTGACTACAAAGGAATTATACACACACATACCGCTTCTGTTACACAAACTCGAAGAAAGTTAAGATTTCCAAATTGCTTCAGCTACATTTTCTAATCATTTGAAAAATGCAAAATTTCTGGTTATGATTCTGTGTGTGTGTGTGTGTGTGTGTGTGTGACATACAGAGAGAGAGAGAGAGAGAGAGAGAGAAGGAGAGAGAGGAGATAGTTGAAGAGGAGAAATAAATGCATCTTTTTTCCTCAAAGAATGACAATGTTTTAAAATGTATACATGAAAGTACTATCTTCATTCTTTTTTTTAGGTTTATTTATTTTGAGAGAGACAGAGACAGCATGAGTAGGGGAGTGGCAGAGAGAGAGAGGGAGAGAGAGAGAATGCCAAGCAGGCTCCATGCTACTAGTGCCGAGCCTGATGGGGCTTGAACTCACGAAACCGTGAGATCATGAACTGAGCCAAAACCAAGAGTCGGATACTTAACTGACTGAAAACACTCAGGCACGCCTATCATATCTTCATTCTATATATGGTCTAAACCAAATTTATCACTTTTTTTTCTTGAATATAATAAATTGTGGATGGTACTGACACCACAGGTCATCCAGGCAGTGAAGTCCAGGAAGTGAGCCTGTACGGAAAACTCCCTATATGCTATTAAGGGAGCCATTTCGTGGGCTCTGTAATGTTTTCAATATTAGGGCATAAATGAAACACACACACATACACCCATACAAAGTTGTTTTTAGGAGAAATAAATAATTTGTTTTGTTTTGTTTTCAGACTATTCCAATGTTAGAGTCTTTAAAAACTCTCTACTCTGGCAAAATATTTGCCAACAGCTTATTTCACTCAGAGGCAGATGAGCACAAAAAGAAGTTCCAGAAAGGCTAATAATTTGCCACAGCTTCAAATCAATAAGCTTTCTTCAGAAGCAATTTAGTACTAGCCCCAAACCTATGTACAGCAGAGGAAAACCCAGACAGAAGCTAACCACACCACACACCTTATGAGGCAATTAAGTTACATGTGATTGTTTATTGTTACTGCTGCAAGACCTTTGGAATAACTCAACCCTTCCTTACCCCTGTCAGCACACAGCCCCGTGTGGGGCTTGAACTCAGGAACCTTGAGATCATGACCCGAGCTAAAGTCGTACGCTTAACCAACTGAGCCACCCAGTGTCCCAATCCTCCTGTATTTCTTTAATCCATTCACTCTCTCTCCCATTCATTTAACAAATATTTATTGAGTTCTCCCTCAATTCCAGTACTGTCCTAAGAACGATGGTACAGTCAGAATCAACACAAAAACTTGTGCCCTTATGGAGTTGATATTCTAGCAGGGGAAGACAATTTAAAAATGAGGGAATTATACAAAATGTTAGAAGGGCACCTGGGTGACTCAGTCGGTTAAGCGTCCAACTCTTGGTTTTTTTGCTCAGGTCATGATCTCAGTGTTTCATGAATTAGAGCCCGACATCAGGCTCCACACTGTGCAGAACTGCTTGGAATTCTCCCTTTCTCCTCTCTCTCTCTCTCTTCTTCTCTCTCTCCCTCTCTCTCACTCTGCCCCTCCCCTGCTCATGCTGTCTCTGTCTCTCTCAAAATAAATAAATAAACTTAAAAAAATGTTTTTAATATTAGAATATTCAAATATTATGGGGGGGGAAGGAGGAAAAGAAACATGTGCTTCTGGAAGGGTATCATATGCAAATTTTGGTAGGTAGGTAGGATGCCTAGTCATGCAAATACCTGCGGGAGTGCTTTCCAGGCAGAGGATGCGGCAGCGCGGATCCCAAAGGAAGGAACACATCGGGCATGTTCCAGGAACACCAGTGTCCAAAGAGCAAGGGGTAGAGTGATTGGAGACTATGTTCCACAGGAAGCAGGGGCTAAACACACAGAGGTCCTTGTAAATTCATCATAAGGTTTGGGCTTCTGTTCTGAGAAGCCGCTGAGGCTTTGAGCAGGGGAGTGATGTCATCTGCTATGTTTTTAAAGGGTCTTTCTGGCTGTTTTTTTCAATGGATTATAGACTAAGCGTGAAAGCAAGACACCGATTAGGCTATGACTGTGATAACCCATAGGAGGACTGGTATGGTTTGAACCAGTGAGGGAGTGATGTAGGTAATGAAAAATAGTTGAAATTCTCAATGCATTGGGACAGAATTCTATGAAGAATTGAAAAATCGAGTATGAAAGAGGAGAAAAAAATGGTCTAGCCAGAGTGCTAGCTTTCTTCAGACCCCCAACAGCTGCGACCCACTCTCAGCTGATGTTCTTGACTCCTGGTTTACTGAGAATTTACAGCAGAATTTCCTGAAATCCTTTCTTTACATCTGCCCCCCACCTTCATTTGTGTGCATATCCTCCGCCTTCTTTCCCGTGACTATGGATGAACTCTTCGTGCTCCTCAGGCCAGTCTTTTCAGGGGAACACTAAATCCCATTCCTTCTCGTTTACCTAAGAAAACTGCTTCAGCTAAATCCCTCCTCACCATTTATTCTGTCTCTACATGATCTCTTATTAATATGCTTTTACCATTTTGATTCCATCTCTCCCTCCAACCACATCCCCATTTTTCCCCTCTGAGCAAAGTCCTCTGAAGAGCTGCCTCTACTCACTGTATGATTCTCTCTTTCTCCTTTTCCTGAACCCAATAAAATTAAATTAAATTTTCCATCTACCATTCTACTGACACTACTCTTATTAAGACTCCCAGTGACTTCCATTTTATCAAGCACAAGGTCAACTTTTCAGGCTACATGTCCCTGGTTTAATAGGTAGGCATTCAGTCTATCGATAACTTCCTCCTAGTTGAACCACTACCTTCAGCTGAATTACAACAGCATACTCTCCTGGTTCTTCTGCTGCCTGATGTCATGGTGAGTCCTTCCTTCACCTGCTTTTCTCCCAAAACAAAGAATCCAAACTCGGAGGGCATTGGCCATAGCTTTAAGTTTATTGGGATTTTTATTTTGTCTTCTGGTAGAAGAATGTCCTCTTAGGAAACAAGATGTCTAGACCATGGAGCCTAACGTAGAGATAGAACCATACATTTTTCCTAAGTGAGTCACTGGGAGTGATGGTGAGCAGAGCCCCTCAGCTGTATCCTGAGGAATAGCTCCTCTCCCTCCTAAGATGTCAGTTCCTAGCCAGCCCCTCAGCAATGATTTCAAGCTGTTCCACACTTCTCATACTTATGGACGATGCAGACTGGTAGAAACAATGCAAGCCATGGCCTTGCTCTTTTTCAGTCTACTTGTTCCTCTTCTGCTCCCTGACCTCCTAATACTAAAATGTCCTTGAAACTCTTCTCAGTCCTTGAATTTATCTATATGTGATAATTACACCCAGTCTCATGGTTTTTATATACTATACTCTCTTTCAAAGTCATGTCTCTAGCTTGAACTTTTACCCCGACATTTATATTCATATTATAGATTTGATAACTATAACAGACATCTCAAATTTAGCACGTTCAAAACTGAGTCCTCACCACCACTAACAGAATAACAACAGAAATGACCCATATTTCCCATCTCAGTTAACAACAACCACTTCCTTCCATGTCATCGGGACAAAAATCATAGAATTCTTGATTCCTCTTCCTCTTTCTCATTACATCCAATTCATTAGCAAATCCTGTTGACTCTACCTTCAAAAATATATCTAGAGTCCAACCAGAGCCTTTCAAGAAGCTCTCAGGTCCAAGTTGCCATAACTTCTCACCTGGATTACTTAGATCTCTTTCCAACTGATCTTTTGACTTGGACCTTTGTTCTTCAATCTATTCACTGCACAATGGCCAGAGTGGGTCTGTTAACTTAGACTTAACTTCTGTGTTCAGAGTAAAATCCAAAGTCTTTACACTGGTCTATGATGACCTAAAATATCATGCAACTCAAAGTGTTTCATGTTACCACTCACCCTTCCTTCACTGCACGAAAGTCAAATCAGCTTTCTTACTGTTTTGGAACCGTGCATGGCATGCTCCCACTTCAGAGTCTAAGAATTTAACATTCTCTTAGCCTGGAATGTTCTTCCCCCAGATATCCTCATCACTAGCTCCCTTGGTTCCCTTTGTATCTTTACTGAAACGTCTTCATAGTGAGGTTTTTCCTAATCACCATATTTTGAATTGCAAACACACTCTCCTTCAATTCCCAATCCTGTTTTCTTGTTTTATTTACCTCTGTAATGATTATCACCACTAACATTTTACAACATGTTTTGATCTATATATTTGTTCCTGGTCTTATTAGGATATAAATTTCATGAGGACAGGACTGTTTTGTTCCTTGCTGTATCCTTTATTCTTAAAAAAAGAGCTGTCTAGTAGCTGCTCAATATATGTTTGTTGAGTGGATCCATGAAATACACTCCCTGAGAACCACTATGATGTCATTTCCCCTTTGGTGAAAATGTAATTCATGTTTATACATGTCTGTGGTTACAGACCCAAAGGCAGTAACGGGTTCAGAAGGAGAAACCACTAGCATTATCACCAGTCAGCACTCTGCTTGTAATTCATTTTAGATGACAGTGATGTGTTAAGAAGACCCTACAGTTTTACTTAAGGTGGCATCACATGAAAACAATAAGTTATTTTTAATCCCTTTTAAATTGTGTGAAAGTTGGGGCACCTGGCTAGCTCAGTAGGTGGAGCACATAACTTGGTATTGGGGTTGTGAGTTTGAGCCCCATGTTGGGTATATAGAGATTACTTTAAAATAAAATCTCAAAAAAAATTGTGTGATAGTCAAACATATGAATATTATATTACCTTTATAGACACACTTATAATTTTAACAAAAGCAAGTTACTCAATCCCAATTTCATACAGCTAATATGAATTAGATTTAGTTTTAATTCATTAACACGATATTCCTCTTAGTGCTCAGGAGTTCATACTTTTATCCCTCTTATGTTACTTAAGTAGAAGGACAGATGATCTAAACAAGTGAGTTCTACCTCGCTTCCCTAAAACCAGACCATTTTAATATTAATACTAAGTGTTTTATTTTCCTTCCTTTCCCCTTGCCCACTATAATGAGTGATTCTTTTCACATTCACCTCTCTATATTCATAATGATCTTTTAAATTTGCAGATATGATTGTTTCAGACTCCTAACCCTCTTAAAATACTTCAATGGCTTTGCATTGCTTTAAGGATGAGTATGAAAATACTCCATATAAAACAGCCCTGTGTTATCTAGCACGCCTGTCTAGTCTCTGCTCTCACACTCTAGCACAGCCAAGCAGAGGCTTTTTTAAGACCTCACATGACCAATCTCCCCTCTGCTCTAAGACCATCTGCATATACTTATAGCCTTACTTCAACTATCGCTTACTCAGATTCTCCTTCCCTGCCTCCCGGAGTAGGTAAACTCTGTCAAGGTGTCTCATTAAACTGTTGTCGTAAATATAGTAGCACCTATCAAGTTGATTTTTAATTGTGTGCTTTTGTTTAAGTTTGCAATTTTTTCATGACAACTAGGGAGAGAGAAATGTTAACCCCCACGAGGGCATTAATGAATGCCTGATATTTGGCATGATGTAGGTTCTCAATAAATATTTTCTGAATAAGTAAGTGCAATCAGTCACAAAGTGCTATGAAAAGACAGGCGGCAAGCCCTACAGAACAGAGGGATCTTTGTCCTTTCCATCCCTAGGTTGTCTATTGGCTTCAAACATGATTATACATCTTGCTCTAGTGTTGGCCTGGAGGAGAGTCTGGAGACTTTACACACAGTGTTATCACTAACTTGTATTTTTTTTCTTGATATTTACTCTCCTTAGATTTGATTTAAAAATAGGCAGAGATTTTAAAATCCCAATATTAGATTTGTTCTTTTGTGGGACCCACTAACAGAGAAAACTATCCCTGAATCTGAATTGTTCAATTTTATCATTTCCACGACTGTGTGTCATTGCACCACTGGCCTCTCAAGGAAAGGCTTTTAATTTCCATAATTCCTGAAAGTCCAAAGAATGGGTCTGGCATGGCCGCGTCAGATATTTAATCGTAGTGAGTTAAGTCTCATCTTAAAAGAAATACAAATTCTGCTATTTTATATCATAATTGGAAACTGAAATCAATTCTGCTCCAGCGTATCATAAGAATTCATATCAGGATGTCAACGGACTCATATTTTGTGTATCATATTTTGTGAAAGCACAGATGGTAAGGTATGAACCAATTACAGCATCGAATTATAGTATTTAAAAAATGAAGCAGGATGGAGTGCCTGGGTGACTCAACCGGTTAAGCATCCGACTCTTGATTTAGGCTCAGGTCATGATCTCATGATTTGTGAGTTCGAGCCCCACATCGGTCTCTGCACTGACAGCGTGGAGCCTGCTTGGAATTCTCTCTCTCCCCCTTCTCTCTGCCCCTCCCCTGCTCATGCTCTCTCTCTCTCTCTGTCAAAATAAATAAGCAAGCATTCAAAAAAATTTTAAATGAAGCAGGATAAGCGGGCCTTACTTCAGGACAAATATAAAGAAAGCAACTATAATCGTGGCACAGATTATACACACACAGTCACAGATAATGACTGACGTTTTGCTATTGTCATCTGTGTAAAGGAAATGAGTAGAAGGCACTCGTTTGACACTTTTATGAACACTCTTTCTCCTTTATCTCCTCCTTCAGTGATCCGTCCATGAATTAAGCTAGTAAACTCTAAGGAAAAGTCACTGGATATTCTGGAAATATCCAGAATATAATTTTGTGGAAAATGCTTTCTCTTTTTCTTTACACAGATAAAAATACAGACAAGAGCGATACTAAGTCCTCAGGCTTGAAATTTGAAAATCTCATTGAAGAAGGTAATTTTCTTGCAGTGTAGATTTTAGATGTTTGAGTGTTTACTACCAGATGAAATCATTGTATAAAATAGAGCCGAGGAGGAAAAAGGTTGCTGTGAAAACTGAAAAGGACCCTGGTTTCCTGGGTTTTTATTTATATTCTGTTATTTTCTAAGGGAGAAATGAGTTGAATAGAGAAATGAACTTGTTGAAGGAGGTGTCTGTTATTAGCTTAATTGCTAATTTATTTTTTAAATTAACAAAGACATGCCTGAGGTGATTATCTTCAGAATTTTTCCTTAATTACATGGCAATCTTCCTTAGACCTGACTTGAAGATATCAAAGTGTAACTTGCCTTCAGTATAGTCTGATGTTTATGCTTTTCTTATTTTATTAGACATGATAATGATATTCTTTTGTGTGACAGAAATCTTGGGTCCATTATAAGACACATGCTTAATAAGTTAATAATAGGATCACTTGGGAATAATACTCAATGCTGAAGCTTTATATTTTCCTAATGTAAATCATGCACTTGACATGCTTGCATGTGATTGGCCCATAATCAGATAAGAAAGGAACAAACACTTAATTTAAAAGCTCATTTTTGTGCCATTGATATATGCATGCAATGCTGATAGCTGATTTGAACATCTACCTATGAAAAGACAAAAGATCATTACGATAGATTTCTTTGTTTAGCCTTGATATTTTGCAGAATATATGACTTTTACAATCATAAGAGAAAAATACACTGCATTTGATTTGTGAGTTTTATGTTATAGTTAAATTGGAGCGTGGTTCTTGAGTTCTCTAAGGACTTGCAGGCCACTCCATCATTCTCCTTTGCCATCTGACATTTTAAAGGAAAGATAAAGTGGAGATGAAAGAAATTACTCCAAGGAAAACTCCAAGGTGAGTATCAAATGCTGTTAACTCTCAAGGAAGGTGAAATATTACTTCTATGCAGATTTTTCTGATAGAATCTGCCTCTCTAGGAACACAGCATTTGATCCAGTAATCTGACTGTTGGTGTGCCCCTGCAGTGATATTTTACCCAAAAGCAGTGCACTGTGAGAAAACTAATTAACTTTGACTTCACTGCATCTATCCCCAGAAGACTCAGCTCTCTTGTTGTTTGGGTAGAATAATTAAAGAAAAAATAAAATTTCCCTGAAGAGAAGAACTTTTGGTTCTATTACTGTAACACACAGAAATGGAATAAATTGTTACCTTGGAAAGTAATGAACTGCAAACTCTTTCCATCTGTTTACTTAGGAAGGAAGGCAAGTTACCTCACCCTCACTGCCATAGACGATTAGCTCTTTTGCTCTGGCTTCTGCAGTATATGCAGGACTGCTCATCTGTCAACAGTTTCATCCACCAGGCCTGGCTGTGACCACCCTTACCAAAAGATGGGCAAGTCAAGTATGGTGCCCAAAGTTGTAGACAGTACGGAGTCAATGACAGCTAACCAGGCAGCTTGGTTACGTGTTTAACAAACATGCTCAGAGGAGGACCTGAAAATTTAAAGCTCCTGGTCAAGACCCAATCACTGCCATCTCCAGCTCAAAGCTTGAAATGTCATCCCCAATCAATCAGTTATTAGGGATCACAGAGTATTTTTTTTTAGCTTTTATTTTAGAATTGGCTAGAGATTGAGTATCACTTGAAGAAACCAGAGCTTATCACACATTCCATCAATATCATTTTTGCAAGTAAGATAACCAGTGGATAAACTTTGCCATGGGTGGTCAAAGTTGTGTTAATTGGACAGAGCACTCAGATGTTTGGCAGAAGATAAATAATTTTCCTAAATTAGAAGCAGTTTCATGAAATTAAAGCCAACTTTGTAAAAACATTTGAAAAGCTCTAATCTCTTTTCACCAAGTCCCATGAATTGCAGGACTCTCTGGAATCGTTAATTTAAGATAATAGGAAAGGTTTGTGAACCTGATGTCTTTGATTTACTTTTTAGGCTCTGAGTAAAATTTATACAAAACAAACCCACCACCCACATTCAGAATGACTGACAAAAGTGAATACAGAAACCAAAGAGATTTCTGAAGGATAAAAAAATTACCCTGCACATTTCAAAAAGAGTTGAATTTTTTTTAATTATTAAGTCTTCTTATTTAAAACTGTCAATAACATGCGATGATCAATTTTGACTTGATGACAGTTCGTAGGTTAACACACTTTTGTCTTCTCAAACATTCTGCAGCTCGTGAAGAAAAATGTGAGACCTCCCCATGGCAAGTTAAAGTTTCACAAATTTGGTCAAATCACAATACATGAGACTCAGTATAGTGCTTTTGATACTGCTCCTTACAGTCAGATTGCAAGGAGGCTGGCATTAAAATTCTGTTTGATCCACATGTCAGCTCTTCCTTCGTGGCTTAAACATAAAACAAATTTTTGACCTTCAAAGAATCGAACAAAACCATCATATGTCTTTGACATTTCATGCTCAATAGACAATGTTTTCTGTTTTTCTGTTCTTAATTTTGACAACGTTTTATTATTTGAGGCATGAAACTCATGGGACCCACATTCTTTCGCTTTTGTTCACCAAACCAAGGACCCAATTAATTAATATGGAAAATAAAATAGAAATCATGCTAGCAATATATCACTTAAGCACAGTACCGGCTATGTTAACTTCCAAAGACAAAACTTGAAGAAAAGCCATGAGAATTTTTGGCTATCTACCTCCTTTGGAGATGTGGCAGGGAATCTAACACATTCCAAATATATTCCTTCATTCAAGGATTTAAATTTAAATTCCGGGCTCTCGAGTCAAATGTTTCAAAGGAATGTTCTTGTGGCTCTGGAGTGGGCTTCATGTTACCATATGCTGGGCGTACACTGGTTCATCAGGGCACAGAGGCAGATACAACAGTGCTCTGGTAATGATGCCGTATACTAGCTGAGGGTTTAGCTGTGGTCCCGGTACTTTTTCCTCCATTCACACATAAAGGAGGGCAACCTATACTCTGAGCCCTCAAGATGAGGTCGCTAAAGGATTACGTGGGGAGGAGGTGGAGGGAATAGAGTCAATTTTTAGCTTTTGAGTTTTAAGTTAACTTTGGAAATATACAGTGGGGCAGTAGTTTTAAAGAAAAAGCTTTTCAATCTCAAAAGGCCAGATGCTGAAGGAATCAAAGCACAAAGCTAATGCCAAAAAGAACATATTCGGAAGAACGTGTGAGCTATAAGAGCAGATTTTTGCTATTTCAGTGGTTAAAAAAAGAATCCCTCTGAACTAGAGGTGAAGCTGAACTTGAGAACGATCATGTTGGAGGGTGATGTGGGCTCTGAGAAGAGGAGAACATGGGGTCCAAAAGTAAGGTGGATTCGTACCCCACTTCCCATTATGAGCCTGGAGGTGGCAGACTTGCAAGACCCCCTCCCTCTCCACTACAGTGTGCAAGCTTTAGTACAGAGATGGCTGCAAGAATGACAGTACTGGGGACACAAATGCTAAGTTTGTCACAGACCCAGTGTAGTGTAGTAAAGCAGTTCAATACTTCAAGAGCCCCCAGTTTGGGGGTGGAATTTAAATGAGGAAGAGTTGATGAACTTGAGGTTTGAAACTCAAAGTACAAAGAGGATATAGAAATGAACACAACTATCACTACAGACAAGATAGGAAACTGGATGTCCAACATGTCATCATGGAGAGTTGACAATGACCATGGACTCTCATTGGACTATGGACAGATGCAAGCATGGACAGATGCCATAAGAGGGCCAAGTACTACACATGGTGCTTTGCCTTAGTGTTACATAATGTTTCAGAATTTAGATACAACCTGGGAGAACAGGCAGAGGGAAAATCCTGAACTGCTCAGGACTGAGTGTGCAATGCCTATAGAAAGGATTTTGAGGTACCAAGAAAGTTCTGTTTTATTTTGAGGACATATTTGTATTGAAATTGACATTTCTGCATGCATGTGTTTGTGGCTCCAAATCTCCTGCTTCCTTTATGTATGAAGACTCACTTTAGTAGATCTGCTGTCTAACTAAATACAGAAAACAATTCCATAACCTCCATGATTACAGAGGTAAAGGAAAGGGCTGACGCCTGTTGTGGTACTTCCAGTTATGTAATAAGGTCTTTCCATAAGTGCTTAGTTAACATATCCATATTTGCTTGTCTAACACAGGATTTGTCAATTGCTGTCTCCTGGACCAAATCCAGCTGATGGCTGCCTATTTGTTACTGCTTGCCAACTAGAATTTTTTAAATATTTTCAAATGGTTGGCAATAAATCAAAAGAATATTTTGCGACATTTGAAAATCATATAGTATTCAAATTTCAATGTCCCCAAATAAAGTTTTATTGGAAGACAGCCACATCTATTCGTTTCTGAAAAGTAGCCTTTATGCCATAATGGCAAAGTTATGTAGTTAGACTGTATAACCCGCACAGCCCAAACTACTTACCATCTGTTAATTTACAGAGTAAGTTTGACAACCCCAGATCTAGTAGCAAACTTCCAAGTTGAACAGACACAAAACCCAGAATGGTCTTTCTGTTTCATCAAATATGCTTGGTAGAGTTCCCCCATTAGTTGTATACTAAATTAATTTAGCTCATGCTGAATTTGAGTGAGGTACTGTATATAAAGGTCTTAGAAGCAGAGTCTGACACACAATGAGCATCATCTAAGGGATGGCTAGCCTTGTCATTTGTGCATAATTTGAAATTGTACCTCTAGCTGCTGCTAATATTTACTTCTATAGTTCAATATAATTATTTTTTTTAACTTGAAGGACCAAGTTTCTATTCAATTCGGATGTCAGTTAAAGTAAAGATTCACCTCTATTCTACAAGTAAAACCAGAAACTGTCAATCATCATGTATGTTTACTCTAAATATGGAGCTTGGGGTGCCTGGGTGGCTCAGTTGGTTGAGTGTCTGACTTCGGCTCAGGTCATGATCTCACCATTCAGGAGTACAAGCCCCACGTCAGGCCCTCTCTGCCTGCTTCAGATACTCTGCGCCCACTGCCCCAACCCCTCCCCTGCTTGCACACACTCTCTCTCAAAAATAAAACAAACATTTCTTTAAAAATTAAAAATTAAATTAAATATGGACCTAAATTATGAAAAAGTGTCAGAATTGTTCCATGATAAGTTATAGATAAATGTTTTGAGGTTTTGTTTCCTATAGAATGATAATGGTAACAGTAATTAGTATTCATTGCATGCCTTCCAAGAGTTAAGCATTTTAAATACATATTTTCACTGAATTCTAATACCATTCTTAGAAAGTAGTGCTGCCTCCAACCTACAAATGAGAAAAGCGGGGTTCAGAGAGACAAAGGAACTTGCACATTCACAGGCGGCAGATCCCAGACCCAAATACTAGTCTAAACCTGTGCTCACCCCACCAAACTGTATCACTTTTTCTTTAAAATTTCTAGTTTTCACCTATCATTTGCATTCCTACTCAGTCTTCTTTCAGCAAAACTCCCATTAACAAGCTGGTTAAGGAGAGCCAGTCCCATTTGGTGACCAGCAGCAAATTTAATTTTTGAGCCAAGACCTCACATGTTAATCAAGCTCACAGCCCTGCTCTCTTTGGGGCCATTGCTATGCCAACTGCCTCCTGGGGCGGCAGCAGTTTGATTGTCCATGGCCTTCCTGTGGTGACAGTTTGGAATATGGAAAATATGCACTTATTCTAGATTTGTCTTGTGACATCCAGACACAATTTTCTTGGCTTTTGCTTGCAAAGATGGTGTCACCACTGCTGTTCTTCCCAAGAAGATAGCTTGACTGAAAAGATTAGTTCGTCTCACATCCTCTGACTTTCACAGACGTATTGGCCACTCTTTATTGGACATTTTGGGTTTTATAACCTCATCTCCTTGATCCCTATGTGAGCATATTCTGGGAATGATAGGCCTCAATGTTCCTTTAAAAGTTTACTACTTAAAAACTGAAGACAACACAACAGTTTCAACCTAGTTTTCCAAATTAGACAATCTATTAACCCATCCGAAAGTATATTCAACTGATAATTATTTTCTTTCCTCACGTACCTCCCCAATTGAGTGTGTCAGTCTCTGGTGGCATCTTTGGGACTTCTTCTCTGCCAAATTGAGATTTTTAAAATGTGTTGATTAATAACCACCTCCGTATTTGAGGCTTTATTATTATTGATGCTTAATAAATCCTTCTTGGCAGCCTTGGACTATTTCTTATGATTTTTCCAAATATGTTTTGATAAATAATTTGATTCAGTCCAGCATAAGGAGCAAGTGTTATGTGCAAAGCAAGTACAAAATAAAGAAGCACCCTGTCCTGGGAGAGTTTTGGTACAAAGATAAAGATGAAAAAGGACTTAGTGCTTGCATTCAAGTATACTGGGTATGTGAGTTAAATTGTGTCCCTCCCTCAACTGCCACCACCAAAAAGATATGTTAAAATCCTAACCCCCAATACCTAGGAATGATTTTATTTAGGAATAGGGGTTTTGCAGATGTAATCAAGCTAAGATGAAGTCATTAGGGTGAGCCCTAATCTGGTGTGACTGGTGTCCCAATAAGAAGGAAGTCTGGACACACACATGCAGGGAGAAGGCCAGAAGAAGGCAGAAACACACAGACAGGAGAACACTGCATGAAGACAGAGGCAGAGACTGGAGTTATGCTGTCACAGCCACAGAACACCTGAAGCTCCCGGAAGCTGGGAGAGGCAAGGACAGACCCTCCCTTAGAGGCTCCATAAGGAACATGGCCCTGCTGACACCTTGATTTTGGACTTCTAGCCTCCAGGCGTGTGAAAGAGTAAGTTTCTATTGTTTTAAGGCATCCAATTAGTGGTACTTTTTTATGGTCACCATGGGAAATGAATACTGTAGTATACGAAGTCTTATATACAAATGAGTGGTAAAAAATGAGCACTCAGAATCCTAAAAATGGGATTAAAAATGTGAGAAAGGCTAAGAATTAGGAATCAGGAAAACCTGGAAAATCTTCCTGGGGTAGAGCTAGAAGATCTTAAGATACGAAGGGATGTTAAGGTTTAGACACCTGGAAAGGGAGTGCAGGACATTCTTTTTTTTTTTTTTTTTTTTTTTTTTTTAACGTTTATTTATTTTGAGAGACATAGAGACAGAGTATGAGCAGAGGAAGGGCAGAGAGAGAGGGAGACACAGAATCTGAAGCAGGCTCCAGGCTCTGAGCCATCAGCACAGAGCCCGATGCGGGGCTCGAACTCACAGACCGTGAGATCATGACCTGAGCCGAAGTCTGCCGCTTAACCAACTGAGCCACCCAGGCGCTCCAGGACATTCTTAATGGAGGGAACTGCAATCAGATAAATGTTGGATAGCAGAGAGGAGAAGCACAGTAAGAGCAGGGAAAGAAAGAATGAAGGG